>JABAKA010008025.1:0-47103 GCA_018857285.1 Termitomyces sp. Mi166#008
GCTTCAGAGGCTTCTGATGCATGGGAAGGAACTGTACAATACACAAAAGCCACAGCCAGCCACAGGGAAGGCCTAAAGGGCCAAATCTCCAGAAATGATCAAACTCTGTAAATTGCCAAACATTGTGGATCTGCTGGGTTGGCAACTTGTCTGAATTATATACAGAGCAGGATTGAAGCTAGAGGGCTGAAAGTAGGACCAAAAGGAAGGGCTGAAGAAGGAGAATAAAGGAAAATCATAGCGAGGCAGAGAGGTGAAAGGTGGAGAGAGATAGGTCCCCTGACACCCTGCATTGTGTCAGGCCACATAATATTCCTGGAAATACTGTGAACAATGGGTCATTGTTCACACATAGACATATATAATCGAGACTACCTACAAACAACACCCTCAGTCAATTATACAAGACTGAGGGTGAGTGATTCATACCCAACATACTCTAATTAATTACATAACTTACTTAGGTATAGTTCAATATAGTCAATCATACTGGACTGAGGGGTTGTTAACTTACATTGATCTTAAGTCATAGACTAAGTACTCTGGTCTGGACTTCTAACAGTGAGTGTCCTCAGAGAGGAGCATATGTTTATCTGGAGGTGAAAGAGTACATGGGCTGCAACAAAGATTTGTAAATTTTGAAGTATAGGATATACAATATCGACCTATGCACACATTTTTCTGGGTATATCAACATCCTAAGATCACGGAGCACAGTTAACTAGGATAGCTGGAAAGAATTATAAAGCAGACAAGAATGAGAATTACATAGAGAGATTGATCAGAGAAGGACATTGAACCTCATATGGAGGGGAGGTAAATACGGTGTTTGAAGCTGTGACTGGGCAACAACTGTGAATGTCCTTTCACCTCGCAAAGGTATCGGTGCTTTGAAGGGTGGCTTCATTTCTGGCATGGCATAACCAGTACTTCCTTGGGAGATGGAAGTGCAGTGGGAAAGGCAAGGGAGGTGGGATGGAATGGTATTGTGGAGAAAATGCAGAGTATGTCTGGCCAGGTCGAGTAGCGGGCTTCCCTGGGATAATATAAATAATATATTCCTAATCATCATCACCTTTTTTTCGGTCCAACTCAAGGTGCCGTGCACTTTCCATCATATCCTTGATTTTCATCCACTCCATATCTATCACTTTCCTTTGGTCAAGCCATTCGCAGATCCCATCCGCATCGTCAAGGTCTTTGGGAGGCTCTATGCCCCCAGCGTAGGCAATGCGAAAGAAACCATGTGACTGACGATTCTCATGGAGTTCATCGACTTCGTCGCGTATACATTTGAAGAGCGCATACTGTTAATTGATGAGACGATTTGAAGCACACATGAAGAAACTTGACGGACCTCCCAATGCGTAAATGCGTGATAAACCCGTGTACGACGCGCACAGAATCTTCCCAAGTGAAACTCAACAGCAACCTTTTCGTTCTTATCGTCAACGTCGTCAGAACCAGAACTGCCTGAGTCATTGCCCTGCTGGAGTTGTAACCCATCAAAATTTACCTTCCTCGAACACGCTACGCACCTTGAATTCAAAACCGAAAGGATCGTATGGCGAGCCGCTCAGTCGCCCTATCAAGGTCGACATTCTTCCTCCCAGATGGCACGCATCACAGGACGGAACAGCGAAATCAAGAGGGGTCAAGTTGAACACGGGATATGTAGCCAGAGCTTTCTTAAAACCGGGACGCCATACTGAAGATGAGACAAGAGAATCTTTCAAACCGGAAAGCTTGCGCCGGACAGTCTGTAACGGCGTGGAAAAATATCGTTCTCCTACAAGATTCAAGGGGAATCAGCAACTGGTAAGGGCTTTGAAACCGCATAATACAAACTGTTTAGTTGGTCTTCCATAAAATAATGCCTTTCTTTGGCGGGCCTGACGGCAATATGTACAAAGAATTGAAAGATTTTTTTAAACTGATGATCAAGGTCCTCGTGGGATTCCATACTGAACTCCATAGGCAAGGTTGCAACTACTGAGTTGTCATCTTCTACGATAAAGTCAGAGGAGTTGACTTCGGAATCTTCGTCGAAGAGACTGTCGAAGTCACTACTTGGTTTGGCGCCTTCGAAAGGAACGTCATTATCCTCCGAACGCCCGCTATCTTCATCGGACGGGGGTGAAGACGATTCGGATGGTTTTCCCTGTTTACGTCCTTAAAATAAAAGGTATGAATTGGTATGGTTGCTGGCGATTTTTTCTGCTTACTCTTCAACTTCTCGAGGTTTTTCTGAAATACAGTTTTCTTGTTTCGATTACGGAACCTGCTCTCTATAATGCCTGTACACAACCGTCAGATAGAATCAATAATTAGTCCAACCCTAACTCACGTTCTTTCTCCACCTCCTCGACGAGTTCTTCATCATCAGTTGAGGAAAGGAGAACAACATCGCGTTTTTTCTTCAATTTACGTCGCCTAGGCTGCTCTACGGCATCATCTGCATCGGAGTCACGAGAGGAAACCTTGTTTCTACGAGGTCTTCCCGTTCTTGCGACGCGTTCTGAGTCGTCACTGTCAACGATGATGGTCTTTCGTCTTTTTGGCGCACGAGCAACAACACAATCATCAGAACTATGACCGGATTTCTTCGGCGTGAACTTGATGGAGCTGAGGCCTCTGTCGTCGTCGTCAGAGTCAGAGTCAATCGTTTGGGAGATAAGCGTCTTCCGTTTTCTTTTGGGTTGACTGGGCGAAAGGGTTTTAGAGGAAGAAGCGCGAGGGGCTTTGGGAGATTCAAAGATAGTGGTCTGTCTAAGCTGCTTAGAAGTGCCTTTTCTTTTTGAAGCCGTACGCATGTGCAGAAAGAAGGTGCGAATGTGTGTATATGATTTCAGATTTGATGTCAACAGTCGGACGTCAACCTTGACCTCTCATGCCAGCGAATCTTCCAACGCCAACGTCCCGTAATAACGTACCTGCTATCAACACTAACATCGCTCACGATTTCGATATTTCTGCCGCCCCATCGACATCTCCTTCATCTCCCCTCGAGCCTCTCCGTATCCCTCGAACCGACATCTCTCCGACGTCACCGACCGCACGAACTCAATCTACTGTCCACAAAGTAGACCCAACCAACAGGGCACGAACTGAGTCTCGCAAGCTACTTGCCCATGTTCTCGACCAACTGCATCGCCGAACTTTGCCTCCTGGCATATTCGATGCATTCAACTACTCAGAGGTCCAGAGGCCTGAGAATAATCTGGGCCTTCTTTTGCGGAGTGTGAAAGGCGTTGTCAGTCCAAAAAAGTTAAGACAAGATGACAAGCATCAGGCTCCAACGGGCGTCGGAGAGGATGATTCAGACGAGGAAGGAGAACGCAAATTCTCGACAGACGCGACTTATGATCTTATGTTGCAGCTCAAAGACCTGTTACGGGTTTCTATGGATCGAAATTGGCATATACTTGACGATAAGTACATAAATTCACGCTGTTGAGACATGACGTGTCCTTGACTCAGTTTGCAGTCCCACAGACCATCAAAACGATGAGTACCACAAGTCCAACGAGAAGTCCGGGATCTCCCCGTTTCGGCGGGCAAGGAATAGCCTGCAGCCTGGAATTCAGAGATCCCGTTCACTTTCACCCTCAAATTCCGATCGAAGGCGAATGCGTACACCGGACCTTCTTTCGTCGTGTGTCTCTATTCTCGCGTCCGTAGTTTTGGAAGACTGCCGCTACCAAATTGCATTTCCGCGCCCATCTTGCCCACCGAATGCCCTACAGGCATTGACTTTGGATGTAGCTCAGTTTCTGCTCCATACACACTGCCACGACCCAATCGTCATCTCAAAGATTGGTTTTGCAATGATTCCTGCTTTCTCAACATTTCGGCGTGAAATGCATGGTCGCTTGTTGACCTTTTTTGAAACCACCGTGATCAGAGGTGTCTTGGAGGACCTTGAGCAGATCCAAGGTATTCGTGATTTAGTGCCGAGTGCGAATTACTTCGAAAGTGAGTTGACAATCAATCGTCTTCTCAAGCGCGTTGTGTAACGAGAATTGTAGAGTCATTAACTAGTGCGGCCTCTTCAGTTGTAGCAATACACATTGACGAAGTGCAAGAGGTCCCACATCGGGATCCGGGGCTTCCTCGATGGAAACCTTGGTCTTTGTCGCAAGATAGTGCTCTGAAATTGCAATCTACATATGCTGCCTCTCAATCGTTAACTCTATATTCACTGTCATCTCTTGTTTCGCCGTTATTTGCAACCATTCTAGAATTTGTCGACTTCAAACCAGATGCTCGTATGGACGTACTCCACCGTTTTTCTCGCCTACTCCGACTGATCGTAGAGACTAAACTAGACGCATATAGTGATTTACTTCAAGTGGTCGGTTATCACACTCACAAAGCACGGCGTGCAGCCCTTGCCCTCTTGTGCACTTTATGGCCCAAGGCCGTCGGGCACATCGGAATAAGCAGACCATTCGAAGACTTCTATACTGCGGAAGATACTCGCTCTTTCAGTCTGCGTGACCCCAATGAACACCAATTTGTCCCTTGGCGATTTCCTACCCTGTCATCTCAGTCATCCTCTCCTGAGCTCAGTGGCTTTTCGCCCCAGGTTTGTCACTCCTGTACACAGCCCATCAGGGGTTTTGGCCTATTCTGCACTCTTTGCACATGTAAAGTTCATTTTGATTGCTACGATCATCCGGATGGCAGCAAGCTCATGCAATATCCTCTGGTTTCAGACCACAATGTCCAACGCATGGCGGTCTATCGGTTTTCGATATTGGTCGAACGTAATCAACCAAAGTCTTTAATTCATAATCTTGGACATCATTTTCAACCCGTGAATCTGTTTACCCTCTGTCTCTGTATTGCCTGTCGACAACCGCTCTGGGGCTGTATCTCTCAGGGTCTGAATTGCAGTTCTTGCATGCTCTGTGTTCACTTGGACTGTCTGACTCATCCATCTGCCTCTATCTTTGGAATTCCTTCTTGTTCCTCCGACATCCTGACCTCTGACTTTATCGACATTGAGTGGGACAAGTTCCACCATTCTTGCATAGAGTTTTATCGCGACATCCTTCGGCTCTCATACAGTGACTTGGAAATGCTTAATTATGAAGAGATATCGGTCATCCATTCTACTCTTTGGATACAGGCGCAGATCATCACCAGTGGAATAGCTCTTGGTTCTATAGTCGTCACACGAAATGGTACAACTTCCAATAGTGCAAGAAAACAAACGACTGAAGACTTTGAACTCCATCATTTCATCAAATGGTGCGAAGACCTTCTCGCCTCCAACAAGCAACAATGCTCCAATGCCATGGACGACTACATAGAGGGAAACTCCTTGACACCTTCGGAACATTTCATGATGTTTGACTGGACAACTCTCATGTATATCCGCTCAATCCTTCGTTCCCCTTACATTGAACACCAAATTCCTCGCGGATCTTCCTCCGACCTTCTGAGCGTTTCGCACCCAGGAGCTTCGATCATTTCTTCTTTCGAGACCTCCTCTTCTTTTGAAGTGGTACCCCTCTCGCACATGCGTAATTCTCTGGGACATGTACTCAACATCTACTCAGATGTCATTGCACGGCTCCTGCTCTCCTACCTCCATCATCTCGGTCTCTTTGAACGGACAGATCGTGAATCACTCCTTTTTAATGGAGATGACGTTACAAAGGTCTATTGCTCATTCCCCCTGCCCTTCTCCCTTGATCTCTCGCCCACTGTCGAGGTTCTGGTTGCAGCAGTCGAAGGATGCCTTCAAGACCTTGATCTTTCCGTCACTGAAGCGGGTTTTCTGCTGCTTGTTAAAAGGCTCTGGCCAAACGGTCTTGTTTCTGATTATGCCCTCCAACGGTTGACACGATGTATCCTTTCATGGGTACTTGCAGAGGTGTGTTAGCTCTTTGACTGTATCGAACCGATTCTATCGATGATCTTTAGGATGACCATCTCGCTACCATTCTGCGAGATTATCTGGCGAAAGGTAGACCCCTGCCTGGAGTTCGAACACCACAAGATTCAGTTCTATGGCCGTCGTCTGACAGATCACGACCTCTTCCATCAAACTTGAATAATAACGGTGGGGATTATCTCGCCACGAGACGCGCTCTCCTGTCAAGATATGCAAAGCCCTGGCTACTAGCTCTACATGACTTAAATCCTGTTGCCTACGCCTCCTTTGTCTACGATGCCTGTCTCGATGTTGATTTTGCCTCTAACCCCGTTGATTACGTCAAGGTAGAATTTGCTACCAGCAAGTTTAAGGTACGATTTCCCGAGGTCTCCGGTGATGACACGGCCTGCATTGTCTGTAGAATGATTTTTCCGCGCAACACGAGAAAATCTTTCGTCATATCACAAGGCTGACCCACTTCCATATCATTTTCACCGCATTTAACAACCTCTTCATACGTTGGTTGGAATCGACTTCTCGAGGACCATTGATAGAGGTAAGACAGCATTCTTCGGATTATATGGCTGCGAGTATTCTGATATTCTGATACAGTCCTTTCATTCCTTGCCTAGGGTGTTCCCTCGGGAGGGGGACGGCACCAACACCAACTCCCACTCTGAGCAAGCTGATCTGCCCGTGGATCCCTGGCAAGTGATCACCCGCATGGCAGAGGAAGGCAGCCAAGGACTAGGTCGTAGTTTGCAGTGGCTTTGTCTTTTCGCTCATTCAGGAGTCGACATCCCTCTGACGATTTTTGAGACTTTCTCAGTTCTTGTGATGCGATTTGATACTCTTTCGCTAACTAATTCCTTGTTGTTGGCGAAAGCGGTTATGGTGTCAACGTGGCTGAAGCCCAAGGGACGGCAAGAAATACAAAGTCTAATTTCTCAGCTCCATGAAAGGCTTGATCTTCAGATAACCAGCGCTCTGAAGAGCAAGGAACCGGATGAAGACCTGTGAGCTGTGAATGACTAAGGAGGTTCGATGCGAGACTGACGGTGGACCTGCTTACAGCGTTTCCTTCGTTCGCATTACACTTGCCAGTTGTCTGCTGTTATATGGATGCGATAGGGCAAAGCTCCAGGAGTTTGGCATTATTCTAGATACGGATACCAATAGCCTTCCGTCGCGGTTTGTCCTTCTGACTCTGCTTTTTTCATGGAATATTGATAAGGCTTGAAAAACAGGAGAAAAATGAATGCCCGTAGCTCAATGGTCGTGGATCCCGTAGTGATTAATGCTCGATTCGTGGTCGCTCTCGACCACTACATGACCGCAGATTCTGAAGATGTGTCTTGTCTCGTCGGAAAGTTCTTGTACCTCTTTGTCACGGATTCACCCTATTTGGAAACTTACGAAGTAGACAATTTTATTCTACGCAATGGACGATGCCTCGCCAACTGGTAGGTTCTATACAAATTCCAAAGCAAGATAGATCTGGATCATCACAAATTCTTAGCGCTTGGAAATTGTATGACATACAGCGCCCAGAGATCTCCGAATTGCGAGGACATTTTCTGTTGAGAAACTTGGTGGTTGACTCTGAGCCTTTCAGAGTTATCTTGGAGACCTACTTTTTATCGACCAGTCATTGGGAGAGACGGTGCGCACTTCAAATTTACGTAAATCGGACTAAACGAATAGGCCGCCTAGACTCCTTGCAATCAACCGTCTTTTTAGAGTAGTTCTAGATGTGATCAGCCCGTCGTTTAATGTGGAAGATCGTCAATGGCGACCAAGTTTGGCAGATGTTTTCTACTACTTTTTCACCTCCATTTGGGCGGACCAGAGGGTTAGTTCTTTTGCTGTTGACCTTATCTGGTGATTTAACAACAAGGCACGATGCTCAGGAGGAAATTCGTACTGCAGCTGGAACATGTTCCGCGACACTTCTTCCCGCTCATTTCCAAGCTATTTCAGCCTGCTGGAACGAACTGCTATCAAAGTCACCGATAACAGAACGTTTGAAGCTGATTTCTTTCCTGACACAGCTTCATTCCTATTTTCCTCGCTGGAAAGGTGAATCACACACATTCCTAAGGCATTCCATTGTGGACTGAATTCCCAAGTTCTTTCATGGGATACAATCATCGAAGCCCTCGTTGAATACGACTATGACGACAGGGATCCTGCAGCTGTTCATCTCGTGAGTTGCACAATTGTTGTTAACGGCAACTTGACAAATGTTTTCCTGCAGTCATTACATGGATTTCCTTCCGCCAACGACCCAGAATTGGTCAAATTGCGTGTCTGTCGACCTCTTCCATGTCGTGATTATTGTTTTGACATTCCTCGTTAGGTCTCTGTCGTCTCCCTAAGTCTCCAGATGATCGCGGATGGTATTCCGATCGATGACTTTGCGCTGCTCAAAATCAAGAGCCATCTAGTCAACATCATAGGCTTTCGCGATGTTTTATTGGTACCTTCACAGGTCGGCCGATTATTCCAGGTCCAATTTGGAGAAGTCAGCGAGATTGACGATATCGCGCTCTCATGTGTCAACCAATTTCTCACGATGATGGACGCCTCTCATCCAGTAGATATACCTTCCTCTGTTATGGCAGGCTCGAGTGATCTTGACGAACGGCCAACACCCGTTCTCGTTGGTTCTGTGTTTATTGACGTCTTCTTGACCATGTTTTGCTCGGTCAAAGATCTGAATTCTCTTCCCGTCTTAACACGCAAGAACATGTTAGAAACACTGTGTATTATCATCTACAAGCACGACTTCGAAAGCAGAGTTCTCAAGCATCTTCAACAAGATCTCCGCCATGCCGTAGTGCGGGCATTGGAGTGCCTCGATCTAGACATCAGCTACGATCTTCGTCAACTTGCGCTTTCCGTTGTGAATGCTTTTGTTAAGAGATGGCACTCAATCATGGGATCTTTCATTTAGTACGTCTAACGATGTAACACTTTTACGTGCCTCTGATCTCAGATGTCCTCTAGCACGGCCGTCGAAGCTATTGCCAATTTGGTAGTTTCCCAGAGCCAGCGTCATAGTCAAGATGCGTTATCTACCCAAGCCAATGCATTTCTTGACGCAAGCCTCACAAAGTTCGTTTTTAAATCTTCCACTGCTGAAGCAAAAAGGTATACGTGTTCGCAGATACGCCCAAAACGGTCTGTTCGCCAATCTAATGAAGGTAAACGATTGAAACCCTGTTCAGTGTCAACCAACTATCATATTCATATATTTAGCGACAACTGCGTCGAGATTTTTTCGTCGTCCTCAAACAAGTCACCGATAGTAATGCGAAGAATAATCCCACTTCGCCACAGAGTCTATGCGAACTCCTGCTTCGGGATGTTCTCACCCGAGTTGTTGATGTCGATCATGTCAGTTTTCAGAACGTGCTCAACAATACACGGGCATACGTAGAGGTTGTTTTTCACGAAGGCTTCGATTCAGAATTGATGCAATGTAAGAATGTGTTCACCCCTATTGTCCTTACGTATCTGATATGAATCCTGACGCAGTTACCGGCCAGCAGTTAATCCAGTTTTCTCGACGAGCAGCCGAATGGAATCCAGAGAGCATGAATCCAGATCCTCTCTTGATCACATGTGCCATCATCGTTTATCACAACAAAGCACTCAGTCGCGTCAGTTCGTTTCTGTCTTGGTACGCAGTGTGTTGCAATGATTGTCGGGTCAACAGGACATTCTATCCTCTGTCGACACGATATTGAGGGTGCTGTCAAGCCGTCTCACTATTGGCACGGAAGGCTTATCTCGCCTCTTGCAAGCAACAAGCAGTCTGCATAGAAAAACATCCAGTGAAGCTACTGTTACTAACGTTGTCCTCAATTCGTTGTTAGAGATTTTAAGTGATGGTCTACGATCGAAAGCTCGTGTCCCACCGTCCACTTTGAATTCCATGATCGAAGTGTGATTTCCTCCTGCCTTTTAAATCTTAATCTTATAGTCCCTTCCACAGGTAGTTACGACCACGCAGACTCCTGGGAGTTTTCCACCTATCGTCAGCCACTTGTCATCTTTCCTTGATCTAGTGGAACCTGCCATCCACTTCATTCAGAATCATCCCTGGCAAGATGTTGAGAAGGACTTTGCAGCATCTCTTGCTGCCGCGCGGTTGATTCTGCAAGCATCAGCCCAGGACCCGAACGTCATGAACAGACTATCTGATCATGGTACAGAGGTAGGTTGCTCCAAGTTTAATTAAATGAGAAGTCGTCTTCATGGTTTGGTTCAACAGAGAGCTGCACACACTAATCTCAGAGTTCGATCTTGGAGCATTCTGGTAATAGCAGCATTACTGGAACAAAAGGAAAACTGGTACGCGGGATTGTTCGCTCAATTGTCCGGTTTCTCCAATGCATATCATGGGTCAATACGCGCATACTCTCAGGGAATAGGGACCGACTCAGAATCAGCAGTGATCGATTTAAATTATACCTACATCGCTATTAAATTATGGATCCTGTTGGCATCCAAGGTATCAGGAAGTGGCGATGTTGTAGAGGATTCTCAAATTTTAGCCGTCTGGAACGAACTATGGCCCCCCTTTGAAGGGCTCATACACCAGTTCGAACTTGATTTGGGTGGAACATTGTATCTAGTGAGTAACTTGACTGTCGCCTCTATCATTCACTGGAGGTCCTGTCCAGGCTATCGGCACTTTCGTCTTGTCGTCAGTGGCAGAATTATTCACTTTCATGCGGACATTACATACACCGATCGTGCTCGACGTTTCCACTCATATAACAACTTTAAATCGGTTGCGCCAGCTTGGTCCTGGGGACACCCTCAACCAGAAGGTTCGTGGTTTAGTAAACTGAAAATTCTTAGAAACCATGCAACACTCTACAGTTGACCCGCGCCTTGCAATATATGTCGGAACCACCGCCAGAAATGCAGTTCGAAACATTGGTTAACCAAGCAGCGAAGGACGTTGTAGCGGCAGAGAAGCTCAGGTTATCGGAATCTAGAGTTGTGAAAACGCTAGAGAGACACAGAAGGGACATACGAGCCACAACCTAATTTGTATTATCGTCCCCGTAGTTTGAACATCCAACTTGACACGTATAATTCACGCTGCTCGTAGCCTCTCCCTCTGAGCTTTTTTACGATTTACTTTCGCAATTGTCGAGCCCACAAAAAGCCCAATCGCTGAAACCCCAACAACAAGGATGAATGCAGGAATCCTCACTGCCCATTCACGTGGCGGGAAGAAAGCGTGGATATCACTGGAGGAGTCGAAAAAGGGCTACCATCGGATGATTCAGTAGTTGAAAGGGTACAGGGCGGCTGAGTACGCACGAGAAGGAGCGTCCATGTTGTGTAGTAGGTGAACACGACAGCAGCTGCCAGCAACATGGCTCCACCTACAACTTTGTCGCTTGCACCCTGTCGACTTGTCAAACAGCGAGCCACAGCGAGCCAACACGAAATATACCATTGTCGAGGTGTATCGAGGGGATGGTTGTGATTGAATACGTATTGATGACAGTGGATGGGGGTATCAATCAATTAAATCTAAGACTACTGTTTATTACTGCGACGCGTATCTAGTTTCAACTGTCCTTACTGACTACCGCGTCGACTTCGTCGCTCTACCATCAAGCTCGCAGGCGCCGCGTCTAGCACGCATGGATACTCACGCCTTCGCATCCTTGGCCCATGTCCGAATACTACTCGTACCAGTTGGCTCTATACTCCAGTCTTCATTCGAGAAATATGCAGCGGAAATTCGCAGTTTTGAATCTATAAGGCTTGGTGATATTCCCGCTGATCATAAGGATGAAAGAGGTGAGAAGGAGTAGTCTGCAAGTGTATTTCTGATATTTACTTGCGCCTCAGCTCGATTCATGCCTAGTCCTCTGTCTACTGGATATCTACACCTCAGTTTCCCTACCCATCCACCTCCTCGTTCACATCTTCCTCTCTCGCTCCTCAGGCCATCTCACTTCCCCCTTGCTGTGATTGGAGTTGCGACATGCTCGAAGCACGATTCTCTGTCCTCGGTTTTTGCTCAATTCAATTCTTCATTGCTTGATATATTTCCCTCCGACAGCATATACCCCTTGGCTAGGAACTGCTTTGTATTTGAAGAGGGCGAGGACACAAGCCTTAGCATCGGGGATAATCTGCCTGGGCTGTTCATCCTGCCAAGTATGATGGGCAATAAGAAGCTCTACCTTGGAACATTATTGGCGGACCTATGTTCGCAGATCCTTGGAGAATTCGGAGTACTGGTATGTAATCCCCTTCTCTCTCTATTTTCTTGATAACGACATCTGGTCAAGGTTCAAGCTTTGGAGAGTCCGATGGGTAACGAATACCTTAACTCGACTTTATTGCCGATAATATCTCTTCCGTCGGAAATTCCTGAACCCTTAAATGGGTCTCGAAGAGACTCATTGCCACCACTCCCTTCTCACAATAGTCAGCCCGAGATAACTAAGGGTAATTTTACATTGTCTGCAGCCCCCATCAAGCGCACTTCGTCCGGACCTGGGTTTCGCTCATCAAGTATGGCTTCCCAACCCGTTAGGAAACGGTTGAGTACAATTGGCGTTGCCTCATCTCATGCTCGGCTCTTCAAAGTGCTCGGTGATCTCTTCTTATTGTCAGGAAGACCTGAGGACGCTCTGGTCTGGTATGTTGCGACTCGAAAGTCCTATTCATCGAAATATGACCTTTCGTAGGTATCTTGAGTCCATACAACTTCTCAAATCTTCTCAAGATCACGTCTGGCATGCTGCGACGCTTGAAGGACTTGTCACAGTCTCTGTGGTAGAATCGTGGTCCGTTGGTAATGGTTTGGTTCGTTTAACTCTTTCGTCTGACTAAGGGTTTACTGACTGCTCATCAGCAAAATTCATTGACCGGATTAAAAGAACCTTGGACAGAAACATGCGACAAACTTATACAAGCTACCGCCCTTTACTACAAGTCACCCACTAGCGAAGGAGATCCGAATTACTCTCTCCTTTCCTACCTTTATACATCTTGTGTTCTTCGTCATTCATCATTCCTTTTCGCTATATGGTCTGCAAAGGGCTGGGGCCCTCTTGCATTCACTGCAATGTTGCAGTCTGGTCCAAAGCCCTATTTGCCACCAACTCTGTCAAAGGATGAGAGCAGTTGGGTACATCTTGAACGTCTTAGCTCCGTCTCAGGCATCTCAAGGGCTACGATTGCTTCAACTCTCTCTCAAATTCACGGACCGTGGTTACTGCACCTTGGAGCGCGGGAGCGTATCGCAATTCTGGAAGTAACGTCGAGCCTTTATGCTTGCCTTGGGTACCGGAGAAAAGAGGCTTACATTTTGCGTGAAGTCCTTGGCTGCATTCTAGACTTGATGGTATGTGGTCGTGAAGAGGATGGTCTTTCCAGGATGTCGAGTGTTCCTGGAACATCGGGGCTTGGAATACAGGGGATGAGTTCATCCAGCGGGGGCGGATGGAGCGGTGTCGGTGTCAGAATGAGTGAGAGCACAGACGGCAATGATAGTATCCTGGAACTGCTGAAGTATGTGTGCAAGATCCTCGGGATAAACCTTGATGCTGTCAAGTTAGTCGATATGGATCCCAACAGTGGTTTGCCATCTGTTGTGGCCGACGAAAATACTTCGATCAGCTATGAGGATTATGACAACGAAACTTTTGAAAACATAGAATCCTATGGTTGGCCAGAGCTACAAGTTGGTGTAGCCCGGGAGGCAGTGGCAGTAGCAGAAGCTTTGCCTGGTGAGTAGTCTGCCGCAGATACGTGCGCAAGTAACAAATATTATCTTCAGACTTTCCTGCTGTCGCTCAGTTTGCACTTTCGGCGCTCAAAACCCTGCAAGTTGTCCTATCACCCGGCGATCAGTATCATCTTTATTCAACTTCTGCACGGGCTTTGGCGACGGCTCGAAGACGAGGAGACACCAAATCAGTAGAGTACTGGTCTGGGCAGCCTGTTGTTAATGTTACACTTGCACCGTGTGTGCCACTTTTGCTACGAGAATTTGCAGGATTTTAATATTTTCTATTCATTCAGGATACCTTTCGCTCGACTACCTGTTGAGAAGCCCATATCAGCACTACAGCCGACGTCATCCGGGATCTCCCCCATCCTGACTGGTGGCACGGATACTTTCTTGTATAATCCCCGTAAAGTTGGCATCGGAGAGGTATGCTTCTTGACATTGAATTTATAGTAAGTTGACATGCGACCTGCAGAGAAAGACCTTAGTTGTGCAGAGAGAGACACTTGAGTTTGTTGTTGTCTTGCAGAACCCATATATCTTTGATCTTGAGTTACAATCACTATCTCTGAGGTAGGCGGCCACCGTTACCGTTTCTACTCGACACCAACTCGTCCTTTTCAGTACAACCGGTGTTCCATTCGAATCACGTCCTCTTCGTGTCGTTATTCCAGCCAGTTCCTTTCATGAAGTCGTATTATCCGGTAAAGCCCTTGAGAGCGGTAGATTGACTATCCGAGGTTGTCGAGTTCAGGCTCCTGGGGGAGCCAGCCGCGAGTTCACTACGCCATTGCTGACAAACGAAGAAGAGCAACGGTTGTCTCGTAAAAGAGGTGCACTCGCTTGTGAGATCGACCGGTCAAAATACTCTGGTATCGAGTCGTTCCCTTGGGAGAAATCTCAAAAACGACTAGGTCGGCCATTATCAACCACAACGAAAACTTCTCTTCAATTCATGGAATGTACGGTTGTGCCTGAACAGCCTTTCTTGCGGATACGGAGAACATCGCTCACGCATGGTGCACTGATGTTGTACAACGGGGAACAGTGAGAGGAATCTAAGGTTTCAAACCCGAAAGATGTTTTCTGACACCCAACAGGTCAACTATACGGATAACTCTTGAGAACGTCTCTCCTCTACCAATTGATTTTCTGAGGCTCGTCTTCGATGATTCCACTATCGTTCCGGCTCAACAAGCCCTCTCTGAGGGTGAACTGTCTGTATTTGATACTTATGAGACCGAATATAGCTTGATACAGCGGCCTGTATTCTCGTGGAACCAAGAGGAGGCCAAAGATATCCACATACGACCAGGTCAGAAAGTGACACTCTCAATCACTTGTATCGGGAAAGTTGGATGGTGAATTTGACTCATTACGTCTTTATCTCTTCAACTGATAATCACTTCATAGCGTACATGGTACAATCCACTTCTCCTATTCATATGTGCATCGTGAACCGCCCGTATTAAATGGATCGACCAAAATCTTTCACACTCGCCAACTCTCTTATCCAGTCATGGCCACAGTTTATCACATGCTTGAATGTCATGGTTTGGACATTTTGCCCTTCCCCTATCATTCTTCAAATAATGACGATGTTGTTGACGAGCGGGTGAGAGTCCGGAGGGAAACACTATACGTTAACGACGAAACCAGTTGGTGCTTATTCTCGATTGAAGTGCGGAATACCTATGGTTCACCATTCGATGTTACATTCGAGAGGTCACAGAAAGGTTCGTCAAGCCAGTTCACGGATTATAACCTCGGACCGTTCCAACAGTCTAATTCCTACTTAGGTGCTCCGCCAGCTTCAGTTTCTGCGACCGTGCCTCCAGGATCAATGTCACGGTGAGCTTTTCATTCTTCAACCCTGCTGGATGCTCGTTCAAGTATCAAACCAGACTCGTGATTCCAATACGAAAGTTCATTCTGCCGGAAGAACAAATCTCGCAACCAATACCCACTTTATCAGACCGGCAGTTTGTTGTCCAGAAGTCCAAATTGTCAGATCAAGAAGTGAGGTCTCAGCGTGAATTTTTCTGGTATCGGGAGGAATTGTTCAAGATTATCCAGGGAAGATGGCGAGAGGTTGGTCCTTCGCAAGTGGTCACTTGTGCCGGCTGACGTCGTGAACGACAGACGGGAGGCGCACGCTTCGGCGAGCTTTCGCTACGGCAGCAGCGCATGACGCTACCAATGCTGGAAACACTACGACTAGAGAATGCGCGGGTGAAATTATCGCTTGTAATTTATGACGATCAATCAATCGACGGCCACGCTCTTGTTGAGCGTGAAGGGAAATTCTATCCACCTGCGGACGAGTTTGTATACCTTCGTACAACGATAACCAACACATCTTGTGAGTAATTTCGCTCTCTCTGTTGTACAAATATTGACCTCTGTGGCAGCCTCTTCACAGGTTTTCATTATGGACCTGGAAATGGAACCAGCGGAGCATATTATCTACGAAGGTGTCCTTAGCGAATTGGCTGTAGGGCGTTTAGAAAGCGGAGAAACACGAGAGATCGACGCGGCAATTTGTTTCCTTTCGAAGGGTCGTTTCAAAATATCTGCGGAAGTCCGGAGTTACGACGCTCCGCGGTCAGATACCAGTCGAGCAGGTATCGGCCGCCTTATAGCCATTGTACGAAGTGGCGATGCAGAGTAATTTAACAACTCCGTAACCATCTCGTTTGGCTGCACTGCCTCCTACCCAGGATATGTGATTGCGTACCATTATACAACTCAGCATATTGACAGAGTAATCCATAGACTAGTGTATCATTCGTAATCCGACGACTCCTGGTTGAATGCAGCGGAGTATGCTAGTATTGTACCATAGACCAACCTGTATAGTGTTAGACAACTTCCTGCACGGCTGGAAAGGATGTGACGCACCCGCCCCCGGTGATTGACATAACACAAGCTTTCGGGTTAATGACCTCTGAATGCGCAAGGATAATTGGCAAAGCAAAGCCAGAGACGACAATGATGGAGGTTAAGAAGCGGCCGAGGTCTACTGGGCCTGTATTTTCGCCATATTCGTCAGAGCCACAATGGGCAAAGACAACGTTAGGCAATGGGGCGAGAACGAATGTTAAAGCTGGAAATAAGGACCATTTCAATTTCACTTCCTACGCCATCGTGCTGATGACGCGTACCGACAAGGAGAGGCAGCCAATTATGCCAGAGAGCGCAAGAAAGGATGATCATGAGGAATCCGACAGCAAGGACGAATGAGAGCAAGATAACGGCTGAGGGGAATTGGTCATTCGCCGCTGAGAAGACGATGATAGGCTTCACGTACTTCTGAGGCCGGCAGGCATGGTAAGTGACTCAGTCTTGAGTAAGTAGTGGAAGACGATATTGGTGCGGTACTGAGGTTACCTAATCATTGTTGTGATCAGCCGGACAACGGGGCAGCGATCTTTTCAGAAATTAGTCGTGATATGTATGCACAGAAATTTTTTTATGCGCACATTGATAGCAAGCAGACACTCACGAAGATACTAAGTATATTTTTAGTGGTCTCCAGGTAGAATGGCAGGGAAAAATAAATACGGTTAGGATAAGTATAATACACTACAGCCATAAATGGATATAAACAAACAAACAAACAAAACATGACCATAGGGATAGTCTAGTAGCGCGCTCTTCGAGAGCCACGAACGGTATATACATTCCGAGCATCCGCAAGAGTGTCTATAGACGGAGCCCTTTTGTGTCCTATTTTTGAAACAGGCCGTGTCACAGGCAAAGGTATAGCAACTGGCACCACTAGTGGTGGCGGCATGTTTTCAACCTCCATATCAGGTGTCAAGTCCAATGCATTCCTTTCCTCATCTTCTTGGCTGTCGTCTTCAGGCAGAGGGAGATGCTCAGCGAGGAACGTTTCGCTACTTACAGTTGATATCCCCTGCCCTCTCCATGCTTTCAGAATCGTGTCGCGTGGTTTCGTCAACTCCCATTCATCGACGTAGTCCCAGGTACGTTTCCTGGGTGTTTGACCTATCGACTTGTCCTCTTGAGCGCCATGCTCAGATACGACTTCTATTGAAGTCTGGAGAGTTGAGAGGTTCGTCGTGGCGGTGCTGCAATATGACTCTGTCGCTGTGCCAAGTCCAGACATCTATGAAACGTCAGCCGAAAACATACATATTCTCAAAAATGATCAGGGCGGACCCCAGAAGTAAGACGTCCAGCGAAAGCTTCGAGATTGGCAGATGCAGATGCAGTGTCTTCCTGCATATGGCGATACTGTGACTGAACGGTTTCCCCTAATGAAGTTGTCGCTTCAATTCTGACGCGCTTGGCTCGTGAATGTTGGTCGAACGCTGTTGCGATATAATCAAGACGAACACTCGCTGCTTTGTCCGCTTACCAGTAGAACACGAAAGAGACATAGCGTCTGCCTGTGCTTGCACTTGCGTAGAATATGACGATATCGAACCGGAAACAGCATCTTCTAGTTCTTGGATGTCGCCGGTGAAACCTGTCTTCGTAGTGTTAATTGCCTAGAATGTGTTCAATCAACCAAGGAAGACAGGATTTAAAAACGATGCTTACCTTGAAGGCACCATCTCTTGTTCTTTTGCCCTCACGCCGTCTTTGTTCCAACTGCTTGCCTACCTTGACGCCAACACTTTCCATTTTCTCCATGGATTCCATGTGACTCTTCAAAAACACTTTGATCTCCTCCTCTGCTTCGCGATTGGATTCCAGGACAACATTAGCCGCTTCCTTCAAACTCCTATCCCTCTCAGCCGTGAATTCGCCCAGAAGGCTGGATACGCGCCGTATCAACTCATCCTTTGTTTTGTCGCCCTTGGCCCTTTCTGAATTCAGCATTTCGATCAATGCCTCATTCTGGTGTTTGAGTCTGTTGATCTCCTCCTGCGAAACAGTGGCAGCCATTTCTTTAGTCCTCTGAATGTCTTCACGTTCAGCGGTGATGTAGTCGGCTGCAGATCCTACGACACTCTCGACTAGAGTGAGCATCGAAGTCAACGCATCCTCGACGGATTCGAAGGTTGCCAGAGCCGCGGAGTCCAGGTTACGGCAAGCTTCTTTACACGTCTGTGTCAAGGTTTTGCCCCAAGCACCAAAGTCGACCTTGAAAGTTTCGTGAACCTCCTTCATGACTCGATGTATGTCTTCGAGCGCATCCGCCTCCATGACATCTTTGGCTTGGATGAGATCAAGTGCCCCCGTTAAACGTTGCATCTGCTCGTCAAGTCGGGCGGAATTGGAAGCTAGAGTTTCCAGTTCTTTTGCCTGAAAGTCATTAACCTCAGCGCTGAGCGTGGTAATACTTTGAGACGAAAAGTTTGCAAATTCGATCAGCGTTTGAGATAACGTCTCGCTTGCCCTTGAGAGGATTGCTCCCTGAGTTAATACGGCGTGTGAATTCGAGTTAAGTACCGCTGTCTTGCGCTCTATAGACATATGAGATGCTATACCACGGCTAGAAACGATGTCGTGGCGTACCTAGCTTCTGAAACAAAAACGCAAGGTCCTTCACGCTATGATCCACAACCTTCTTGAGGCCAGACGCTACACGGTCAAGGGCGACCTCTGTCTCCTGATGCGCCTGTCGCACAACGACTTCCTCCTCCAGCGCTCCCTTGACAACAACGAGCTCCCCTTCCTTTTTCTCGAGAGTGGATTCAGCGTTCTCCAATTTCTTTCGAGTCTCCTTCAGCTCTCCCTCTCGGATCTTAAGCAGTCCTATGCTCTGCTCAAACTCGTCTCGAACCGCACGCATCTTGCCCTCAACTATTTGGACTTGCTTGCGGGCCTCCTCGAGTTCAGTCTTGTGCAATTCCTGTTCTGCGGCCATCTGATTCCACGTCTCTTCCGAGAAGAAAATACCATTCTTTTCCCGTGCTGCTACCAAATCGGCCTTAAGACGTTCGATTTCGGCAACATAGTCTTTAATGAGGGAGTTACGAGTTGTGCGTTGGTTGAGTTCTGGCTTGTTTCTGATAGATTTGGCGCGGATAGCATAGTCAAGGGTCGATAGAGTCTCTTCAATGTTGGAACGCGCAGGAGATATTGTTGCAACGATACATGTTTTCGTTCGTCCACCCAAAGAATCCTGCAGAAGGCGAGTAAGCTTCGATTCTCTAAGGGAAAGAAAGGTCAGGAACGTGAAATTTGGTAGACTGAGTTATCAATTTATACCTGTAAGGAATGTGTGAATTCTTGTCCACGAGCGCGTTGATGACACGGCCAAGAGTTAGAAGACTCTGGTTGATCATACCAGCCTCCCTGGCTCTTTTGTTCTCTGCCCCTGACCGACCAATGTTCTCCGACCCAGCCAAATCAACAAGATTGAGCTTTCCAACCTTCAAAAGGTCTTCTCCGACAATTGAGGGTTCCTTTATGTGAACAGTGATAGAGAAGACCGAATGCGAACGACTAGAGTGGTCGTTGAACTTTGTCGCCGCTATTTGCCTTCGTTGGCTGCCTTTAGTCAACAAGTCTAAGGCAGCTCGAGAGTCTTTCACTACGAGCTCTTCGAGGCCTTGAATCGTAACGCCACGCTTGCTGGCATCGTCAAATATTTTCAAACCATTGTCGGGCACCTTGTTGCCATCTTTACTGCCCATTCCCATTGGTTGTGTGGAGCCATTTGGGGCGGATAAATCGCTTGCGAGAAGGTCGCGCAGTTCTTCGTTGTATAGCTCAATATATGATATTTTAACGCTGAAGTCTGATTTCGATGTCTCGAGTTGATGAAAAAGACGGAAGAGCACTCGAGGGATCATGCCAGCATTGGCAGAAGGGTTACCCATTGGAGTCGGCTCCAGATCGCCTTGCATTGTGTATCTAGAAGGAACATGAGTGTCGACAAAGTATTTTTATCGAGATACATACGTTTTACCAGTCCCTGTCTGCCCATATGCAAAAAGAGTGCAATTGTATCCCATAAGGACTTCTTCGAGCATCGGACTAACGACCTCGTGATAAATCATTGCCTGGTCGGCTTCGGGCCCAAAGACCAAGTCGAATGGATAGGTTCGGACAGGTGGCATAGTTACAAGCCCAAGGCTTGATACGGGCGCGGAGAGCTCGATAGACACGTCTTTGCTTTTTGCACTGGATGAAGTGACAATGATTGGGGAGTTGTCTTGTATCTCGCGCTCCGAACGCCCCCTGCAGCGAATCACGACCTGTATATTTGTCTCTGCCTCTTCCTGTGATGATGTCGACTTGAAATTTCGTTGATTTGATGTTGCAAGGGAGCTTTGCAACGTGTCTTCGGTGGGGCGCACGGTTGATGTGACACTGGACATGGCAGAGCGAGACCTGGGAAGAGCATTTGTTGGGGGATGGGCATTGCTGCTCACCCGCGAACGCGACGAGGGTAGCCGACGAGTGGTCATGGTGGACACGACCAAGTAAAATCTGCCCGAGACGTTTTGAACCAACGTCTTGAATGTGTCAAGCACTTGTCAACAACTGATCGCGTCTAGTCACGTGAGAACGTGATACGCGTGACGAATTTTACAGGTCAAACTCGTCGTGCGACCACGATGGGCAAACGAAAAAAGTCGTCCAGGAAGCCAGCGCCTGCCAGGCAAAAAGTGCCACTTGGTCAGCATTTCTGTTTCCTTTGTAGCATACTTCCTGATTGCTCCACAGACACCGCATTCACCTGTTTATTCTGTCATCACGACAAATCTGTTACAGTTAGGCTCGATAGGAAGGAGGGAGTCGCACATCTCGCTTGCAGGGTCTGCGATCAACGATATCAAAGCAAAGTGAACCGTGAGTGCTTATAATACCTTACTTGTCCCCAATAGTTCAAAAATAGCAGACCTCACGGAACCCATTGACATCTATTCTGAATGGATAGACGCTGCAGATGCCGCTCAAAATGCACAAGCCCCTCGCCGTCCGGCCGCCTCAACTAGCAGACCCGTTCCTGCGCCAGCCTCCGGAGAAGAAGACAGTGACGAAGAATAGATGGGCCGAGCACAGCTTGTTCCGTTTCAGCTGTACTACATAGAAATTTCATTTTGTACTTGATACCGCATGTAGTAGTGTATTATGATCACATCACGCCTTTTGGACATATACTTAGACTTCGCCTGACGTGGATCGCCTAGAAAATCCAAGCACTTGTTCATCTGTTGTCGCGGCAACAACTGCAAACATCTTTACCCTTCCACCCTCACAAAGCACTGCCGGCTCAATCGCACGTTTCACGGTCCCGATACCCTCCTCGTATCTCACCGTTCATCCTCTGGAACGGAGTGTACTCCTTGATAACATAGACCGCCGCCATGGCAAGCTCTACAAACATCAAAGTGGTCTGTCGGTACGCGTGTAATGATCTCCTCGTCCAGGATGCTTCCCGATCCTTTGCGTCACAGATTTCGTCCGCCAAACGCGATAGAAGCTCGTGAAGGTGGCGAAATATGTGTCAGCTTTGACGATAACCTCCAGACCGTGCAGTTACGCTCTGCTGCCGTCGGTTCCGGGCCAGAGAAGGATGGATTCACATTTGACAGAGTCTTTCCTATGGGCACAAAGCAGGTCGAGGTGTTTGACTATGGAGTCAAAGAGTGAGTTCTTGTTATTGCTCTCATCGTCGGTCTCGCTCATCGGTTTGATTGCTACAGCATCGTCAAAGGTGATGGGCCCCTTCATTAGGATATCAACGCTTGTTGGCTTGCATTTTCAATTGCTTCACAGCTGACAATGTTTTAGATGTTCTCGACGGTTACAATGGCACGGTATTCGCGTATGGACAGACCGGAAGTGGAAAGACCTTCACCATGATGGTGAAGTTACACATCGCCGTTCCGTTGCCAATCCGTCTAATTAATCATATTGCTAGGGTGCCGATATTGATTCAGAGGAGTTGAAAGGAATTATACCCCGCATCACAGAGCAGATCTTCCAATCCATCGTCGAGAGTGATGCGCACCTGGAATACCTCGTTAAGGTCTCGTACATGGAAATATACTTAGAACGGATCAGAGACTTGCTTGCGCGTATGTTTTGAACCTGTATCCATGTTACGGCCACGTTGATCTCTTCCCTTTCCGTCTGACAGCTCAGAATGATAACTTACAAGTTCATGAAGAAAAGTCAAAAGGTGTTTATGTCAAGAATCTCTCCGACTACTATGTTAGCAGTGCCCGGGAGGTGTACGAGATAATGCGCACAGGAGGTGCGGCACGTATTGTTTCATCGACCAGTAAGTCATTGCACGCGCCCTCTTTCCGGATTATCTGACTATTCCGTTTTGAAGACATGAACGCAGAATCGTCTCGATCACATTCCATCTTTTTGATCACAATTCAACAGAGAAACACTGAAACGGGGGCTCAGAAAACCGGAAACCTCTACCTCGTTGACCTTGCAGGTTCGGAGAAAGTTGGGAAAACGGGAGCTTCTGGCCAGACACTTGAGGAGGCGAAGAAGATTAACAAATCACTTTCTGCCCTTGGAATGGTTATCAATGCTTTGACAGATGGAAAGGTACGTTTTCCGTAGTTGCGAATCTTCGGCACACGACTTGAAGGATTAAATTTGAATAGGCAAAGCACATCCCGTATCGTGATTCCAAGCTCACTCGTATTCTACAAGAATCTCTTGGTGGAAACTCTCGGACAACGCTCATCATAAACTGCTCACCATCATCTTATAACGAAGCTGAGACTCTATCAACTCTGCGCTTTGGTATTCGGGCAAAGTCTATTAAGAACACTGCTCGTGTGAATGCAGAGCTTTCTCCTTTGGAACTCAAGGGGCTTTTGGCCAAGGCGAATCTTGCGAACACAGGATATCAAAAATACATCAGCGCACTTGAAGCTGAGTTGTCGATTTGGCGGTCTGGAGGCACGGTGGAAGAGTCTGAATGGGCTACTTCGGGCAAAGCTGCTGCTGCATCTTTGGCTCCCAAAAAACCACCTACATCCCCCACACCGTCTACACCATTGAGTGCCTCTCGCAGCTTGACACCCGTCAACCCTGCCATTGAGAGTCTCAGAGGGGATCTAGAGAGCCGTCCCCAGACACCAACCGTGATCGGTCTGGAAAAGGATGAGAGGGAGGACTTTTTGAAACGAGAAAATGAGCTCAGTGATCAGCTTGCGGAGAAAGAGTCGGCACTTAATACTGCTGAGAAGCTTGTGAAAGAGTTGAGGGACGAGCTAACATTCTTGAAAGATCAAGAAGCTTCTGTCAACAAGGTTTGTTGTTGATTAGACTTGGATTGTTCAGTGCTGATAATCATTGTTGGAACTTGACAGGAGAACAAGGCAATGTCTAGCCAACTCAACGAGCTCAGACTTCAAGTCGAGAGGCTTAATTACGACAACAAAGAAGGCAGCATAACCATTGATATCCTTAAGGAGCAGAATCAGGACGCAAAGAATGAATTAGAAGAGGTCAAGAAGCAGGTCCTTGAGCTTAAGACTGCGCAAAAGGACGCGACTGCAGAGGACAAGGAAAAACGCAAGCAAGAGAAGATGGCAATGATGATGGCGAAATTCGATTCGGTTCGTTGCTCTAGTTTATCTACTACTTATACCACTTCTCAAACCGTTCCTTTCTATATATCGCAGCAGGGTGCCTTCTCCGAAAAGGACGAACAATTACGACAGATTCTCACCAAGTTAGACAGTATAGACACCGCAGAGGCACTGACCCCAGAAGACCTGACCGCCATTCGGCGACAGTTGTCCGAGAGTCAGAGTATTATCAGGGAAACCGTTGATAGGCTCAGACAAAGCCAGGAAGAGAGTGAAATGGCAACCCGTAGACGCGATGAATTGGAAGTAAGGGTGGCGGCGCTCGAGACGGAATACGAAGAGCTCCTAGGTAAGTACTTTTTCACACGGGGTCAAATTCATTCTTGCAAAGCATCTAAACCCCGTTTGTCTATATTCTTTTCAGAGAAGACAATACGTGACGAGGAAACCAGTGATGTTGACTTGGCTGAATCCATGGCAGAACTCAAGGTACGTTATTCTTCGATTCCTGAACCAATATCTCCTGCAACGACGTTCTTATTTAGGCTAAACTTGAGGCCCAATATGCTGCTAAGCGGGACGCCTACCTGAGCGAAGTCCAAGATCTCAAACAACAGCTTGAACTCAAGGGCAACGAGGTCCGCAGCCTTAACGCTTCGATTGACAGTCTGAAGAGCGTGAATGAGGAGCTCAAGGTGAGACTATCGCGATTAGAATTCAAGATCAACTTCGTGATACCGATTTTCATAACTGCTAAGCGCGCGTTTGCCGTGACATCAGCCGGTATCGAGGGTGGCAAGAACCTAGCGGAAAGCGCGCAGGACCTTGAGCGGACGAGGAAGGCTATCAATGTGCAGCTAGCAGAGTTTGACGGCGTCAAGAAGTCTCTCATGCGGGATTTGCAGAATCGCTGCGAGAAGGTATGTCGGTTATAGAATCGGACTTCGAAGTGCTTCGAGTCATGTCTATTGAACTTATGCACAGGTAGTGCTGCTGGAGATTCAGCTCGATGAGATGAAGGAGCAATACAATAACGTGATCCGCAACAGCAACAGCAAGGCGCAGCAAAAGAAGATGGCCTTCCTGGAGCGGAACCTGGAACAGCTTACTCTGGTGCAGAAACAGGTGAGGACCAAGGTATCGTGTCAAAGGACTTGTTGAAAACTTTCTTCCTGTAAAGCTTGTGGACCAAAATTCGAGTCTGAAGAAGGAGGCGGGAATCGCTGAGCGGAAGTTGCTTGCACGCAACGAGCGGATACAAAATTTGGAAGCGTTGCTGCAGGATGCTGACCGCCGGCTGTCGATCCAGAATCAGAAATTCGAGGCTCAGTTACAAGCGGTGAAAGAGCGTCTCGACCAGGCTCGAGGTGAGGTGCATTAATTTTCTGCGCTATTCGGATACTGAGTTAATTTATGGTGATAAGCGCAAAAAGCGGCGACTGGGTCGACACTTAGCTTTGGCCGAATTGCAAAGCCGTTACGTGGGGGAGGCGGGGGCGGGGCAGCCGCGACTGGAGCGACGCCGGCGGCGAATTCGACGGTGTCGCGCTTGCAGAGTGACGAAGGGTAAGTGCTTCTTGAATTGATATACGGGGAACGCAGATCTGATCGACGGCATTGCAGATCATGTAAGTGGCCGTGGCTTGTGTGGTTTGTTCTTGCTCACATGGCACAGCGAAACGGGCGTCGTGGTTCTTCAATTCTCGATGAGACGGAGAGGTGGATATCGACCAGGTCGTCGGTCAGGTTGTCGAATTTGTACTATCTACATATCAGTCGCAATGGCATAATAATTCGGTTACGTCATCGACGGGGACCTGCTACAATATTAATTGATCGGGCTGAAACACGGGAAAACCAATTTATCTTGTCTGGAGAAAAAATTGCCTCCGTTCGAGCACGATGGGGGTGCGCGTTTTCTAGTTCGCCAAGCGTTCTCTAGTTTGTCCTGCGCGTCACCTATTCGCCTCACTCTCTTATTCTGCCAATTACACGTAGCCGAATATATTGCGTCCTCTTTTCAGTCTCAAACATTGACCCTTTCCGCGTTTGATTTTCTTCTTTGCTTCCATTGTCCGACCCACCATTAATATCTTTCTTACAAGTCAGTTCCCCGTCTTTCTTTCTGCCGTCAGCTCACCCGTCTCTGTCTGCCTCCTGCATCCCCTCGGGTCTTCCCACTCAGTCTGTTGCTTATTCCCCCCATGGATTCACCGTGTCACGTACTGTCTTTTCTGCTACCCGACTTCTCAGTCATGACCTCCTCACTCCCCCCTTCCATAGAGTGCTCTTCATACGTATGGTAATTTGGGTGTCCCAAAGTCCTTTGCTAGCGACTGGACGCCTATGACGGTCCGTACCTCACGCCATTCATTGTGCTTCATAGGCTCAAAAACTTCTTCCTTTAGAGTTGGTCTTCTAGCCCATCGACAAGAAACGCGTCTGTGTCCTCCGCTGCAAGCGGCACAGAACTCGACACGGGCTTCTGTGTCTCTTACAGTTCAATGTCGCGGTCAGCGAGTGGCAACTGGGATGACGCCACAGACCCGCAAGCTCAGAAGGTTCGGATTAACGCATTAGCCGTGGTTCTTTATCTAAATTTGGTATAGGACGCTAATGCTTTGCATCATGCACGCGCCCTCGACAGGCAGGCCCCCGTCACCCAAGTCACGTTCATCGCATCCAGAACGGCGAGTCCTTCCATTAGGTGTTGTGGCTGTTTATCCTAACACGAACATGTAGGAGGACCTGTCTGTTGCTCCTAAAAGCGGGCAATATTCTCCTCAGCGGTTCGATACTGGGCTTGGAAAGGATCAAGGGCCTCGGTTTCCATCTGTATCTTCGCCCACGAGGCCAACGCTTCCCGTTCCTGGATACTCCAGTTCTCAGAGCCCAAATACAAGCAGCTCGGTCGGCACCTACAGCAATCTCCAAATTTCTTCTAGTGTGAATGACGACTTATCTCTCTCTTTACGAGACATGTCTATTGAGGATGAATACTCGAATCATCAGACATTATCCGCTCCACAACTGAGTCCTAGTCTTCATCCTCTGCCGCGTTCGTACGGCTATGTCCCACCTCCAGACTACAATACGCATCATGGACAGGACTTTCAGTATGGCTATGGCCACCCTGACCCTGTTTATGGCTCGCCTCCAACGATGAATGCCTCCATGCGTTCGGCGTTGTATGTCAATCCTGGTATGCCGACACCACAGATGAATCCCAGTGGTGTTCCTGTCCCCGATATATACAGACAACAGTTGTTCTACTACGACACACCTCAATTACCTCCACAGTATTACTTGCCTCTTTCCCAGAATGTCATGTACTCACAGCTGCATCCTCCACTGCTCTCCAGCCATTCACATATGATGGCATCCCAGCTGCCAACGACAGTTCAGGACAAGAAGCGAGATTTACAGGTGATTATTCTTTACTCTGACAGAATGTTTGTTTGTTAAAATCTCCTTTCAGTACGCCCCGAATATGCACCAGGCCAGAACAAATTTCCTCTACAACCCTATTCGATCGTCCATGTCACCGCATCAACAGCTTTATCCCAACTATACTCAATATTTCATGCCGCCAGGTCTGGTGCCCCTTCTACCCCCAAATCTACAAAAGAATGTACGAGGACGGCAGTGGCCTGGACAGCACAACACCGATACAGCTGCTCTGCGTAGCCCGCTTCTGGAGGAGTTTCGGGCTAACAAGATACGTAAGTGGGAACTCAAGGTTCGTTTTTGTTTCCTCTTTATGATAGATAATAGAATCCAGAGTTTTATGTATTGACCTTGTAGGACATTTTCGGGCACGCTGTGGAGTTTAGTGGGGATCAGCATGGATCAAGGTTCATACAGCAGAAATTGGAAACTGCCACGTCTGAGGAGAAGCAGACAATTTTTGACGAGATCGTGCCGACGAATGCATTTCCCTTGATGGTAGATGTTTTTGGCAACTATGTATGTATTCGAAACTTCCTTGTCACTCGAAGCTTCGAGACTTATGTATGGTCTATAGGTTATCCAGAAACTCTTTGAGCATGGAACGCAGGTGCAAAAAATTTGTCTTGCACAAACTATGGAGGGGTCTATCCATGGACTTTCGCAACAAATGTACGGATGTCGTGTCGTTCAAAAGGTGACAATCCATTTCTTTCTTAATGTTATGGGATCGGTCTCACTTTTTACTCGCAATAGGCCATTGAGTTCGTTCTCCCTGAACAACAGGCTGCATTTGTCAGGGAGCTCGAGCCGCACATTCTCAGATGTGTGAAGGATCCCAACGGTAATCATGTAAGTCATCATCCTGAACACGAATGGAAATGCCTCTCATAGGTTCTGTATCAGGTAATTCAAAAGCTTGTTGAGCGGGTCTCTCCCGATAACCTAGGTTTTATCCAAAAATTTCGGGGGAATGTTTACGATCTCGCAACTCATCCTTATGGTTGCCGCGTACTCCAACGGTGCCTTGAGCATCTCCCTGAGGAGACCACGAGGCCTCTTATGGATGAGTTACACAAGTACGCGACGAGCTTGATGCAAGATCAATTCGGGGTGTGTCAAGAAATTCTATTTCATTTACTGGCTTCTCATGCGTCTCTAGAACTACGTCATGCAATATATTCTGGAGCATGGGAGACCACATGATAGGACACAAGCTATTTCGAAACTACAGGGGCAGATCTTGACTTTGGCAAGACACAAGTTCGCTTCCAACGTCTGTGAGAAGGCGCTAGTGTGCGCAAATCCAGAAACACGCCGAAGGCTCATTGACGAAATTCTCGTCACACAGCCTGATGGTGTATTGCCGATCACTGGTATGATGAGAGACCAATATGCCAGTGTGTATTTCATATTATAGGTTTTATATGTTCTTATATTTGGACAGACTATGTTCTTCAGCGCGCCATGACTATAGCCGCCGGGGATCAAAAGGAGATGCTCTTCAACAAGGTCATGCTTCAGGTGCAGAGTATGCGCAGGCACTCCGGCGCGTATTCCAAGCACCTCATGGCGAGTCCGTCTCTCTTTGTTTTGACTCCTGCAGACTGGAACTAATTGTACTGTTTCAGTCGAACGACTCATTGAGAAGCATGTGCCGACTGTAAAAACTTGATCTTCGAGATTGTCAATCGTTCTTCAGCTTACCTGCCACCCTTGACTAGTCAACTCAATACACTCGTTCGCTTCGACATTCTTTTATCTCAGTAAGGCAAGTCCACATATCTATAATTTGGCATTTTCGTATCTACACATAACCAGTCTGACTATATACCTCATTCACAACGGTTTCTTGTATATATGTACCTTCAGAAGTATTTGTTCCTAATGTCCATAATCTCAGATTTCTTGTTGCTAGGGGTTACGTACACTTCCCATGTAATGATTTGATACTAGTACTAGTGGATTTGCATTTTTGCCACGCGTATATCGTAGTCCATAATTGATATCGTTTTCTAAGCCTCGCTGTCGGCTTACTGGCAACGCGTGAAGCTTTTTCGCCATTTGGTTACCGAAGTGACGTGTCTAAAAGCAAAGTTGACCAAATAGCGGAGCATTCGCCGAGTTACCTCACGCTGCCGGACGTTTCGCTCGTCGTCGTGGACGATAAAAACCATATATATTTGCACCAAATGAACGGCGTCGAGGCTGCAGCCTCGCTTTTTGGCTCTGAGGAGCCAGGCTCGGACCCTTTTGCTTCACTCGGCGTCGAGGCTGCGCCAGTGTCCTCCGATGGTAACAACAGCCTGTTCAATGCCGCGTCCAACAATGTCGACTTCTTCAACGCCCCGCAAGACAGCCCTCCCGCTGTGTCAGGCAACGACGTGCCAGATACGTCGCAGTATTATACCCAAACCCAGGCAGCAGCTTCTGCTTACCCGACGGATAACTCATACACGCCTTTCAACGCTGATAACGCGAGCCAGGATGGGTGGCATGGACAACAGGGGCAAGGGCATACATATACGCCGCAGCAGAACTATCCCACTCGTACTTGCCTTTCACTCTGATTCTCAATTCACATGCTAACTAGCGCTTTCCAGCAGCCCATGATATCTATGCACCTGCTGTCCAACCACAGCAGTCCCAGCCGGCCCCGGCTAGTGGTCCCTATGATCCTTATGTTCCAACGACGAGTACCTATAACCCGCCAGCTCCAACCACGACACACTCCTATGATCCATATGTCCCAGCCCAACCGGCGAACAGCTATGCTCTTCCTCAACCTGCAGTACCTGCACTGTCAGCGTACAGTCCATATGCTTCCCCTTCTGCTGCTTCGCAAGTGTATAACTCTCAATACACCTCATCCTATCCCAGTGGTAGTCAAACGGCGTTAGCAACCGAGCACCCTTTACCCCCCAAACCGACTTCTGTCCCCGTTCCATCGGCCGCACCTGCCGCTAAAACCACAATTACACGGCCGAAAATTTCGAACGCATACGATCCCCCGTTCCCTACGACGACTAAGAGTCGGAAGACCGCTCGCGCTGTATCTGCTCAAAATACTTACGGGTACAATGCGTATGAGACCCTGTCCCCTCCGGTACCAGCTTATGGGTTACCCTCATCACAAACCGCACCATATTTAACGCAGCAAACACCACCACCTCCGGCATCTCTTCCCCCACCCCAACGACTTCCCCCTCCTCCTTTACCACAAGCAACAACGCCTCCACCTCAGCGCCTTCCTCCTCCCCCCCCTCTTCCGCAGATCGCTCTAGCTATACCTCAACATTGTCCCACCCCTCCTCCATCTCATACACCGCCATCCACACGTAGTCCCGCGCTACCTCTGCAACCCCAATACAACTCAAACAGAACACCTGGAGTACAGAGTATGCCTCTTGAAGGTTTTGCTGATGCAGATAACCTGACGCGTAGTTCAGGGTATACCCAACCTCTTCCTGATCCGGAAGACCCGGAAACTATGGGTCAGAATGACTCTTCCTGGGATCAGAATTCTAGTGGCGTCAACCTGGCACCATCTGTCGATGGCGTGCAAGAAGTTGCGAAGGTCGTTTCTCCGCCCCAGAATGCTGACCCTGAACCGTTCGATTCTTCCGCCACCAATGGCTTGAATAATGCCTCCATTCCTCTTTCAGACGAGCCCGTGCTGGTCTCTCAGCCACCCCCAACATCACTTGTCGATGAAACAAATCATTATTCTTCTGCCCCCGGGCATTCCATTTCTCTGGAAACCTCGTTGCGTTCAGACAGCCCGCGCCATTATGCTCTTCCTCCATCCCCAACTGTGAATCATCAACAAGGTCGTTCAAGTCCTTTTGCCGAACCCAATCTCCGATGGTCGAAAAGAACTGCGTCTCCAGCGTCTTTTGTTGACCCATCAAAGGAGGAGAAGATCCAGGATCCTTATGCTCCCCCACAGAATCCCCCGCACAATCCAACTTCTCATTCACCGGTGCAGACGTACGACTCACAATTACGTAGCTCACCCACTGCTACGCACTATGGCAATGGAGTACGGAGCCCCTCTTTCGGAGCCACGAACCCGTATTTACCAAAAGCCATTGGAGGCGAGAGGGTTACTTCATCCACCAACTCGTTGGATGGACACACAACTGGTGCTACGGATTCATACGCACCGAAGACGCATACTGGTGTGTACAAGGAAAAGCGAACCAATTCTCCGAACTCTTCTGCCGTACGAGTTGTGAATGGAGCTCCGCATGTTGCCAAAACCTACCTTGCTAATTCATATGTGCCTGCGAAACCAGAGTTGAGAGATCGTTCTATGTCAAACAGCTCAATGCTATCATCGGCTTCTACAAGTGTGGAAGATCCATATGCACCGCCCCCACAAGGCAGGCGTTCCACTAGTGATGCCGTTCAACGTAATTTCTCTTCGAAGTACAATTATCCAACGACCCAGGAAGCGAATTATCATCCTTTCAAGCCACCCGACAACACAATCGTTCAGGAGCTCTCTATTAAAACATTCCAAACGCCTTATGCACCCTCTCCGTCCCTTTTGGGTGCTAATGATCCTTTGGGGCGTACCTCAGCTCATGTGCCAGTCTTTTCGTTCGGATTTGGAGGAAAAGTTGTCACATGCTTTCATGGTGCAGATTCGCTGAGCACTGGTTTCGATGTCGCCTTGGCTGCTCGCAACTCGACTGGGGTTCAAATTCGTGTCTTGAAGAAGCTCATCCCTGAGTCGGCCTTGGACACATCCACAGCTTCGTTCCCTGGTCCTTTGTTCGGGGATTCTGGAATTTCAGCCACGTCTCTGGTGCGCACCGGCGTCAGCTCGCAAACAAAGGCAAAGAAGGGTAAAGTTACGAAGTACTTGACTGAAAGAACGGATGAACTCGCTCTTGGACTTCGTTATCTCAAGCCTGGGAGCCTTGAAAGTCATCAGGTAGAGGGAAAACTTGTACTTGTCAAATTGTTGCAGTTGATGGTAGAACATGATGGTCGTCTGACAGGAACGTACGTAAATCCATCCAACTCAAAGTTCTTTGCATTGATATGAGTATCGTAGTCCAGAACTCGACACAGCCGTCCGCCTGGCGCTTGTACCTCGTCTAGAAGGCACTTTCGGGTCTAGTGGCTTTGTTTCAGTCGCCGATACTCCTCTCCCAGGTTCCTCAACTGAACCGCAAGAAACTCCCATTTCTATCACATCTGTTCGACCCTCAACTCTGAGCAAAATTCAAGATTTCCTCTTGCGTGGAGAACGCAAACAGGCTTATCGTTTGGCTTTGGACGAAAAACTCTGGGGTCACGCAATGGTCATTGCCAGCAGCATCGATAAAGAAGCTTGGAAAGAAGTTGTTCAGGAATTCCTTAGGACTGAACTTGCGAACGATAGTTCTGCATTGCCTGAGAGAGGAAGCCTTCGAGTGGCTTATAGCTTGTTCTCTGGTCAAGGCGCTGCTGCAGGCATGTTGTACATCCCATCTCGAGTAATATCTAGACTAACCCTATATAGTCCAAGAACTTGCCCCGCAGAATCTTCTCGCCCGGGCTGCAGGGAGATCTGTTGCACCAGTGGCACCTCATCTCACACCCAGAACTCCAAACTTCCCTGCTGTACCAGCACAAGGGTCCAGCTTTCCTCCACAGGCTCTTGCTAGGTGGACAGAAACAGCAGCCATGATGCTGTCGAATCCTCTTACGTCGGAAAACTCTGCTGCACTGACCGCTCTCGGAGATCAACTCGCTGCAAACCACTTTGTTGAGGCAGCTCATGTTTGGTAATTGACCTCATCCCTTCGGCGTTTCAAAACTATTGAGTCAATTTCGACAGTTACTTGTTGGCACCTCAGACGTCGCCTTTAGGAGGATTGGGACACCCGTCGGCTCGCATGACCCTTGTCGGTTCCCGCAGTCCTCAAACATGGCCGAACTTCGCAAAGGATCCGGATTCTATAATTTTTTCGGAAATTGTGGAATTTGCGATGTCACTGACAACTTCGGCGAAAGGGCAGGAGCCGTTTTCAGGTATTGCCCACTTGCAAGCATACCGTTTCATTCGCGCCATCTCTCTGGCTGAAATCGGTGATATACAGCAGGCTCATAAGTGAGGGCATTGATAAATTCCACTGCATCTTATCTTATCTGTGCAATAGGTATTGTGATGCTATCACTGCAGCAATTGGCCGCGGTTCACCCTACGCTACGTCAATCTTCTTGGAACAGCTGAAAGGCTTGAGCGACCGAATTTCTGGTGTTGCTCATGTTGACAAGTCTTTCTGGACTGGTGCTAAGTTGAGTAAACCTAGTCTCGATTCCATTGGCGGCTGGCTTGAAGGGAGGTTCACCAAGCTTGTCACTGGTGATGCTGATCTCGACAGTACGCCGGAAGAGGACGTGAATAAGCCCGATGAAGGTGGATTTGTTGGTCCTTTCTCTCATTACAGCACCATTTCATCAACCACGTCTTCCGCGAGATCCTCTCCCCAACCTTCTGTCACGAATCCCAATGTATTACCTCCAGCCAGGAGCGGGTCGGCCATGGCTCATTCTGCACCTCATGCGAATACTCGAATGGATCGCGCTTCTTCAGCCATGGACTACACAAGACCGAAGCCTACGCCACCAGCGCCCCGTGTTGCGTCGGCTAATGCATCAACGACTTCCTTCACCTCATTCGGCCAAGCTCCTGGCGGCCAAAGGTCCTTCAATGGCTACAGCTCTGGCGATGATCTTGTTACCTCGCGACCGTCCCTCGTTCCTGAAGAAGATGAAGGTACCGTGCAAGAAGCAGCTTGGTGGGCTGGTACTGCTTATGCCGAAGGCCCTTCCACTGCTACGCCAACGACTTCAACTTTTCTGCGTGTTGATGAAGGTGCTATACCGGCCTCTCAGTCATCGGATGGTTTCATCTCGCTCATGGATAATGCTTCCTACTCCATCGCGTCGCAAACTTCGTTATCTCAAACTTCAATTCAGACTTCGTCTAATGCAGACGAAGGGGAAGAGGATCTGGGCTTTGGGAATTACTCCATCAAGGTCCAGAGAGAGGCTAAGAGGGAGCCGTCAAATGATGGTAGCGAAACAACATCTTCCGCCGCTAGTCCTGAGCCTGGCAAGGTCGCACCACCACCTGTAGAAGGTAATTGCATCTGTGACAATCACAGGAGAAAAGCTGACCGTTCTTCTTTCAGAGAACAAACCTCTACCCACGCCTGGTTGGTTCAGCCGATGGTGGAGGAAGAGTGACGCACCCGGGCCAATCAAAGCCAGCCTTGGAGAAGAATCTACCTTTTACTATGACAATGAATTGAAGCGATGGGTCAACAAGCAGGTTCGTATTCTTCCCGTTAGCATGGAGGGCTTCCAATGAACGTCATTCTTAGGCTGGTGATGCTAAGACAGTGAAAGCAGCAACTCCTGCACCACCGCCTCGAGCCCAGACCGCGTCTCCCGCAATGACTGGTCCCCGTCCACCTGGTCCCCCTGAGTCTCGGCCTCCTGCGAATCGCTCAACGTCGGCCACTGATATCGGCGCATCACCTCCAAATAGGACGACGCGCGTGCGGTCAAATTTGGTTCCTACGCCGGAATCTGCGCCCAGCACGCCCACTGGAACGAGGCTGGCACCCTCAGGCCCGCCGCCTGGCCGCCCGAAATCCCAAGCATCTAAGAGAAACATTCGCAGCCGTTACGTTGACGTATTCCAGCAAGATAACGCTACATAGATAGTTGCATTATTTTATTTCGTTTATCCGTATACTCACATTTACTGTGCTTTGTTTCGATGTGATTCACATGTGCCAGGGTTAGTCAGTAATTTGACAGTCAGTCACATTTGTACGAAATGATAAATAGATATACACGAGTTTCTATTACAGGAACAGCTTGAAGGGGTAACCTATTGTCTTGTCAGTATGCAAGTGGTGGAGCACATTGGGTGAGGACGAACCCCGATTTTTGACTCTGAATAGAGACACCAAGACGGAGTAAACAACAACAAAGACTCCTGTCCAGAGGTACACTTGGAGCCTTTGGCGAGAGGGTGATGTTTGGTAGGGCACGACCATGACAAGCATGAGGAAAGAGAAAGACAAAAGCCCGTCTGAGAAATCATCGATTAAAAGAAAGTTTGAATGATGGGAGAATTGGACGAACACATGCTGGCAACAACGTTAACTTCTTGCCCAAACTGGCTCTGGAAACCAGCGGCGATCCAGTTCCCGTTACCTCCACTGGAAGGCATGCCGCGGATGCGACAGAACATGTATCCGGATGTCATAATGAGGGTGGTGGCAATAGTAATAATAGCCCAGGCCCAGCGATTCTGGACGACAGGAGATATGAAACGAAGAACAACAAGGAAGCCTAGCCCTGCCAAGGTCATGAGAATATAGCGGGACCAGTCAATGGGGTCAGTGTAAGGGATTGGAATGGGTGTGTGCTTTGAGAGACTCTCGGCAAGGGGCGCAGGATCAAAGCCACTGCAGGTGCTCCGAGTCAGACGCGAAATACGGGATAATAGAAGGGTCTTACTTGCTGAAGTCGTATTTGGAGGGAGAAGTCTTCCCATTGGCCGGCGCGCGAGGACCTTGTGCTGCGGGGTATACGAAAACGACTGGGGCGGATTGAAGACCGAGCTAGAACAGGGTAAGTTGCAACTTCAATAGTGGTATGTTGAATTGGTACTTTTTGGAAAGTGGTTTGTCCGTTGTCAAAGTCCAAAGTGGCAAAGAAATGTTGATCGCGCTGCTGTTTGGGAACAGTGGCCCAAGCGTTCGCCACGGCATTCCAGGAGGGGTCAAAATCCCTGTAGACCGGTTGGCGTCGGGTTGAAATGTAGGTGTGTAGCAGCATAACTCACTTGCAAGGCGTACATTTTCGCCTTGAGTCCAAGGCGGTCATTTGGACCGAGACGGACCACGTACGCTGAGGGGACGTCAGGAGATCGAAAGTGTTGCTGTCGAGCTTGATAAGACCATTGCCAGCGGCAGCGAGCTCTGAGAGGTGCTGAAGAGGGTCCTGGAGGGCGGCTAGACAGACGGGGAGGGCGAGGAGGGCGAGGAGGGCGTTCATTGAGACGAGTCGACGTGGAAGGATATGCGCGTGTCCAAATGGGGAAGTGGTTTACAGCGTCAAGATTTCGTGCGATGGCCTGATGCGCTATGCCCTCTCATGCCCTCCTCCTCCGTCTCTTCCTCTCTCCCTCCTTCTTCTCCGTCCATGTCGCCCTCCGCTATCTCCTCATCTATGCAGATAACATAGGAATCACCTACTACCTCACTTCCCGCCTCAGGCAGCGCGACACCCGCGAACTCCGTGAAGTCTGGGGTTTCATATGGTGTGTACATCTGTCAACCCTTTGGATTACCTCTCACGGACGCCTTCAGCCATCTCCTCATCACAAGGCCTTCCAAATCCAGAGCCCTAGAGTGTTTTGTCGTAGAGATTGCCCAGCGATCTACTCACATTGCCATGGCCGTGAGTGATCATATACCGTGTCCATCGAGCCCTCTTCAACGCGTCTACCCTATAGACCCTGTGGTTCATGCAGGCAGCTCTGCATGACGTATCGATTCGTCAACCTCATTCTCCATCCTTTGAAATTTGCCAACGCGTCTTGCACATGTGTCATGAGATAATATTCGGCGATCCATCTCCGCCCACCCCGGCACCGTACAGTGGCTTGACTCTCCCTCCGCAATCCAGATTCCTGCGGCGGAAGATAAAGCACCACCCCGAACCTGCCGTGGTCGGCATTGGACTTGTGGTGGCAGGTGCGCCAGGCATGCCACGACTTACAGAAATCATGGGTGAAGTAGCCATTGAACAAGGACGGGCCACCCACGATTTCAAGAGTGTTGAGTCTCAGGAAGACGACATTGCCCTTGGCTTGAGTCCTAGACAGACGTATTCTCATCAAGTGGCAGCACAAGAGGAAGGTGATGATGACACTCCCGAAAGCGATGATACACATACGACTCCCGTTATGCAGCTGGAAGACCCATCTCAACCCGCTGCAATCGCACGGCGACAGATGATTGGACCTGCTCAGACGGTTCCTGCTCTTCCTCTGCATCTGCGAGACATTAGACGATCATCATCTTCTGAAGATCCCCTAGGGCAAAATGACGTGGACCACGCTACCCTTCCTTATCTTTCTACACCCTCTATCTCTTCCATTAGACAGACATCTCGTACAGCCATTCTAAATCGCGCTGATGCACTGTTAGAAGCATACGATGCAGAATTCCAATCCCAACTATTACGGAGTCATTACTGCCGTTCCGAAGTGAGTAGAAAGCCATCGGTCTATTTCCAAACGAGGTTCTCATGTTTCAGCAAGGTCCAATTTATTCTTAGTCTTGAGAACATCTGCAACAGACTTTTGGTCATTCCAAGACCAGCTCGAGTCAGTGCTCTCCGAGCTGAATTGACTGCACTTAATCATAAGCTTCCCACTGAGGCCAGTAACTTGCTAATAATATCTTCTCGTTTAGTGCGTTGACAATTCCATAGGTCTGTATGCCCATGTGGTGTTCGTCTTCTGACTCCCCTGATCGACAAAAGCATACCCAACCACACCATCGGATAGTCCGAATACCTCCTGGAGAAAGTGTCGTCTTGAACTCGGCCGAGCGAGCACCATATCTCTTATATATTGAGATCCTCAATGACGATCTCGATTTCCAACCAACCAAAAGGGCTAATAAAGAAGTGCTGAAGAAGATCGTCATGAAGGAAAACGATCGTAAAGGCACTTCAAACGAATTGAACCCTTTCCAAAGCCTTAGGACGGCACGCCCTCTGCTCGAGTCATCAACTGCCGTTGGTGCGGTTGTGGAGTCCTCCACGCCATTGATACCTTCCGAGACGGCACTCTCACCTACAGCGACTGTAGATGATGACGAGGAAATTGACCTCGTGGAACAACTATATGGTGCAGATCAGCCACTCCGGGTTCAATCGGTAGATCTATCAGAATCCATTGTCTTACCTCTTGCACCGAAAAACAAAGAACTCGACATGGTTGCCTGGTCAAGACTTTCGTCACAAACTCCTTCAATAGATGCTTTACCAACATACGCACCCACACCCCCTTCACTATCACCGAACCCGTCACAGTCATCCAATCCCTCTTCCCATGAAAGTAATCACAACTCGCCCAGCTCTCACAACGGAGCCGACAATATTCCAGCATTATCTCTAGACGAGTACTCCGAACGGATGAGGACTGCTGCAATCATGCTCGCACAGTTGAACGCCAGCTTGATGCGCGAACGAATTCGTGGTTCACATCCTGGGCCATCTGGGAGCACACAACAACAGCCTGGCTCTTCGAAGATATCACGTTTCTCACCTCCGCCTTCTACACCCGATCAGCGTATGAAAGTACAGCACACAGAAGCCGCCGCTATACGAGATCGGATAATGAAAGAAATGATAGCACTTGAAGAGCAACGTATGCGACGTATGCGCGAAAACCGGGAGGATGATGGTATGATGCGTCTAGACATCAGTGGTAGCTTGAAATCTGCAGAAGATGAAACCATTATAAGGCGTGAACTTAACAAGGCCGATCCATCGGCGGTAGTATTCAGCGAGTCTTGGGCAGCAAAGAAAGTACGTATACTCTGAATTTCTGATAATGAATTGGAATTCATGAAAGTGATCAATATCAGAGTCGAATACGTCACGGTTCGCCTTATGGCCATTTAGGTGTGTACTTCATCTTCCTCGCGCCCACAACAACTAACTTGAGGCACTATTTAGCCAATTGGGATTGCGTCTCTGTCATTGTCAAGACGGGAGGTGACTTACGGCAAGAGCAGCTCGCTGTGCAATTAATCCACGAGTTTCAGCAAATATGGGAAGAAGAAAAGTGCCCGTGTTGGGTCCGATAGTATGTTTCTCTCTTGACATCCATACCTGATTCTGAAGGTGTCTTCAGTTTCCGCATCTTGATCACTGGGGGAACATCTGGATTGGTAGAGACTATCACTGATGCCGTGTCAATACACTCGATAAAGAAGACAGAGTACGCGAGACAGATCGCAGAGGGCAGATTTGGCCATGTCACACTCTTGGATCATTTCAAATCTGTGCGTATAGTTCCGTATAGTCCTGTCATGCTTTTCTCAGCCAAAAGCCAGACATACGGAGACCCAGCCTCTGCAAGATTTGTGAGAGCCCAACGTAATTTTGCCAAGTCTTTAGCAGGTAGTGCCTCCCCGATACCTGGTTGAATGCGCCTGATGTCGATATTTTTTTTTCAAGGATATTCTGTGGTGACCTACCTTTTACAGGTCAAAGATCGACATAATGGCAACATTCTGCTGGATCGCGAAGGGCACTTGATACATATCGATTTCGGCTTCATCCTCAGTAATACACCGGGGAACATGGGATTCGAAGCAGCGCCATTCAAGCTGCCATTCGAATATATAGAAGTACTCGGAGGCATCAACGGCGCTGCTTACCTCGAATTCAGGCGTCTGTTCAAGGAGGGTTTCGAAGCTGCTCGCAAGCATTGTGACAGGATCATAAGTTTGTCTCCTGTGTTCATACTCTTCGTCTCCTGAACTTTTTTTGCTTAGCCCTGGTTGAACTTATGCAGAAAGGTTGGTTCATGGAGATAGGCAAAGTCATCATCTTTCATAACTGAAATACTCTGGACAGATTCTACGCTCCCCTGCTTCGCTGCTTTTGGAGAGCAGACTTCCGTCCAGCTTCGGGAGCGTTTCCAGCCAGTTTTAACGCATTCCTTGGTCGGCGGCTATGTGGACCGGCTGATCGACACCTCCTTGGGATCTCACTGGACGAGATTATATGACTCGGTATACTGGTTCCCTCATGCTTGCGCTGAACGATAAACTGATGCCTCCCTCTCAGTTTCAATATTATTCTCAATCAATCCTATAATTGTCGTTGTCTGTTTCGGGTTCTTTGCTTGAGTCACGCAGGTAGGGAATAGGAAAATTCCGCAGTAATTGTCATGGACGCTATATCCTTCAACGCTCTGAATCCTATTATGTGAACTTCACAAGTCATACAATAATGTTGTAGATATACAGAAGCCGCCTTAGGCAAACATCGCGTCATACCTCTTCAGGCAAGAATACCACTCGTAATCTAATAGGAACGAAAACTGAACGATCCAGGTTAACAGACGATAGTATAAAAACCCACCGAAATTCTGCGACTCATCACACCAGCATTTCCCTCTTGTATGGGCTTCCCCTTGAGGGCAGTGTTGGAAAGGTTCATGTCGATAGCCTGTGGAGCAGGTCAAGATCCGTTGTCAATTATAACTTTACGCAAGGTGGATATACCAATGTCGTTGAAGAAGTGCTGAACACTGATTAGTTTCTCCCGAATTCAAGCGCTGAAAATACTCACAATCTGCTCTTTCTTGGAAAATAGCGCGGCGCCGATGCTGTGAACCGGAGCATCTCCCCATCGCTTCCAACGAACGGCGTGAGAAATGCTGATTCGACAAAGCCGTAAGGACACCTACTTCGTAGTAGAAACCACCCTTCTCATCCAGAAAATCGAAATATTTGTTATAGGCTTCGCTTCGCCAAAGATCGAGGTCGGCGATCTCGAAATTACTCCAGACTGGGAAAGATTTCAGGATTATCTTTTCAGAATCTGGAAAGATGCAGGCGGCTTACAGTGGCAGCGGTTGTATGTTTGGCCTCCATCATCCGAAAGGAAGGATAAGGCGTTGCCGGCGGGTATCAAGTCAGCATTCTCGGTCATGAACTCTGAAAATAATAGAGAACATTTAGATGCCTTGATACCGACAAGGTAACATCAGGTACCTGCCTTTCGTAGCCTCCCAAAGAGTAGGAATGGTGGCTTCATACTCATAAAGTGAGACAGTAAAACCTAAACCTTGGTCTGAGCAGATTGTGGGAAATCTACAAAGAATTGCGGACCGTAGACTTTGTTCTGGTCTTGCATGAACAAGAATGGATCATAGTCGAGGTCACAGAAAAATTTGACATCAGGTCTGAGAGAATTAAGTGTGCATGAACATCACTTCGACGTCACAACTCACTCTACTCTAGAAATCAAGTCAACTTGTCATTTTATGCTGAATGATAAGATGATATACCTCCAGTAATACTTGTACGGCTTGAGGAGCTCGTGTTTGTAAAAGAACTAATTGCGCATCAATATTGGGGACAAGTAATCGCGTTCGACTGCTTACTCCGGAGTTGAAGCGACACATATTGCGATAACTAATTTCAAATTACGAGGGCTGGTTTCGTGTACACGCTAGAATAGACTCACGGAACACTTCCTAAATGGCAACTTAAGCTAGACAGATGAGTGAGGATGAACAGAAACTTACCTCCATATATGACCTTGTTGTTTACCATGGCTTCCCGCGCTGCAGATGCTTTTGCCTCATCGATAGAATCTGGTTGAACCCAGTGCTCGCGTGGTATAAGACCAAACTCGACTTTAGCATCAGTTAGTTTCGACACGCGTCTAAGTCAAGTGTCAGAAGCAACGTCCCGAAGTGAGTTAACAGTGCATCACTTCTTGAAACTCTCTTCGAACTCTTGGTCATTGAGGAAGACGTAGGGATACTGGAACTTTTTGTTGAACCTGTCTTCCATCTGTTTCATGCTGGTGACAACCCCGTTCAAGTCAGAGTTGCGCGCTAGACATAAGTACGTCAGCAAAGTCCCTAAAGAGTGGTATATGGCAGCGTACCGAGTAGAACAAAAACAGCATTGGCTCTTCTGGATGGTTGGTTAGTCTCATTCGTCTTGATGTAGTATTCGTCTGGGACAGGCTCCATGTATGGTGGCTTGCCAGAGGGGCCGGTAATTTTCTCCTTGATGTTAGAAAATGACGTTGCGTGACCGTACTTCTCGTTGGAAAAGCTGAGTATATAGTGCAGACTGATCTAAAGGTTATTTCAGCTAGTTGATCCCTGGAAGACACGCGGAGAGCCCTACAATAACAGCCAAGACTAGAAGCACATACCGCATTTGTGCGTTCATTTTGTGAAGAAAGAAATTCTGCTCAGCAGAGTCAGGAAGGTGGATGGAAGAGGAATTGACGAAGGCGCAGTTGCAAACCTTGAAATCCGCGACAAGCAGTCATCATCCACGTGATTGATCGACGGTTGCCAAGGCGAAATATTCTTTATACATTCGGAAAATATCTAATAAGTGCTATACAAATAAATTCTCGTATCTTCTTATACATGAGTTTTGAGCATAGTCTGAAATGGATGAGAGCGACGTCAAGTTCGAACATCTTCAGGACTTACCGAAATTGTCTCTGGGATCACAAGAGCACCGTCCTCGAGTCCAGTTGTCTCCTTGTGGGCAGTGCTGGAAAGGATCATGTCGATATCCAATGTCTTGGAAAAAGTGGACCTGGCTCTTGTTCGCAAACAACGATGCTGCTATACTGTGAACTGGCGCATCACCCCAACGCTGCAAAAGCAGTCTCCAGCAACTAACTACATAAACTGCTCTAAACTTACCTCGTAATAAAAACCTCCTGTCGCCTCAAGATATCTGAAGAATGTTCGGTAGGCTTCACCTCGCCAGAAATCCATGTCAGCAATCTCAAAATTACTCCAATCTGCAGCCATTCTGTCAAAGTCCATAACAACATGATGGGATCTGCTCACAATGACACAAGTTATAACTTTGACCACCATTATCAGAAAGGAATGCCATCGAGTTCTCCTGAGCTACGTATTCAGGATGCAGGGTTATGAATTCTGTTAGATGAAAGGCTACTCGTGAACCATTCGCGCCATCATCGTCGCAAACAAGCTGCACCTTTTACTGTAGACCAGAGAGTGGGTATAGTTGCCTCCCATTCGACCAGGGAGATTGTGAAGCCTTCAGAGAGCAATTAAACCAAGAAAAAACATATGCTGTCACGAGCACATACCATAAACCTTATCGTTATCCTCCATATAGAGGAAGGGGTCATAAGGGACGTCACAGAAGAATTTTACACCAGGTCTGTCGCAGCGCCACTGGTTCAGATATCGTCGGAAGAGGCATCGTTAAACATACTCTACCCTATGAACCTGTCATCAGCTCAAGGTCCCATGAACACAAACAAGACTGACCTCCAATAATAACGGTATGGCTGTAAGAGCTCATGTTGGAAGAAGAACTGTGCGAGTAACCTCGTTGAGTCCAAGACGTCATGAGATAAAAATAGAGCGAGCTCACGCCAGAGTTAAAGCGACACATGTTACGATACCTACATGGGAATTTGAGTACAATCTCAGCCGGTACATGAGGATTACGAACGGCACGCTGCCTGTCAGATATCCAGGGTACTCAGGGTGTAACAATTTCTAATTTCGGATGCGATGACATACCTGCGTAAATGATACCTTGCCACATCAGTTTCGCTCTCCCTGCTTTAGCTTTATGCTCGTCTATCCAGTCTGGCTGGAACCAATGCTCCCTGGGGATCAACCCAAACGAGATGGGTGCATCCGTGAGGACGGACACGCGTCTATCGTCCGATCAGCGGAGACAATTACACGAGCAAAATCTTTTACTTACCTCTTGAACTCATCCGTAAATGGTTCCTCATTGAGTAGCACCCATGGATAGTTATAATTCCTGTTGAACCTATCCTCCACTTGCTGTATGCTTGATGCCACACCTTGCACTTCGCTGTTCCTGCAGAGCAAGACAAAAGTCGCGTTGGCTCGCCGTTGAAAGGTGAAGTTGGTGCTATTTCGACGCGGTTCCTCGTAGACTTGTGCCGCATTGGATGTGTTCAAGAAGGCATCGACCTGTAAGAATGGTGGAGGGGAATGAAAGTGTTCAGATATTTGGGCGGTAAACGTCCCATAATCTTTGATAACGACTCCGAGGAAAAAGTGCAAAGTCAACTAAGACGTTTCATGATTAGCTATTATAATGGCGAGAAAAAATATCTTACCACCACCACCAGGACAACGACAATGTATCGTCTGGGCGTGAGCATAAGGTCTCGCAGCAAGGTGTGAAAGCGTGGCGCGGATAAATAGAAACGCTCCACAAAGGAGGAGTGATCTTTATATCATGGTTTCCGCAGTTGGGAAATTGAAGATCCAGAAGACACAATATCTCCGGAATGGAGTGCGAGTCTTGGAGACTAGGTGCACGTACGACAGGAATAGAAGCGTTTCGCAACGATCACGACGGGATAAGGGATTGGTGTAACATGCGTTATCTACATGCTGCGGAGACGATTCTTACTTGGTTCGTGTCGCAACAAGCCGAAGGGTCGCAGGGAAGGAGCGCCTTTGGTGCACTCAGGGCTTTCAGGCTTCTAGTGGAGCCTCGATCAATATTAGTAGTCCATAAGTAGAGTAAACTGACAGGAAATATCTTGCCGAGTTATTATCGTGTACATGTCCGTGTCTCCGATCGTGGCTAGTATATAAGCAAGCGCACAGCACCGAATAATCCAATCTCACCGGTTGGTTTAGAAGGTCATATGGAGGTGGAGTGGTAACGAGATTATCCTGCTGATCCATGCGAGGTTGAATGGTCGAACGTCGAGGGCGCTTGGGCTTGAGCCGGATACGACAGACGCGCCGAGGTCGGCGCGCCCCGGCCGCCACTTCTCACGTGTGACGGCGCTGCTTGGATCTATTTGGCGACGCTTTTTCTTGGGAGTGCCAACAGTCACGACAAATTTCAGTTGGTTATTCGGTCATGGCGTCCGCCTCACATTCTGAGAAGGGAGAGGACATTCCTTTCATTCCCTCTCTTCCCCCCAAATCTTCCTACTTCAATCCTATATCTCCCTTCACCGATGCGTTTGATCGCTTTAACCAATGGCGAACGGACCTGGGTCTACCCCACCCCGGCACAGTCGAAAACCTCCAGAAGGAAGTCAAGGGTACGTGACCGCATTTGAGCTATGGAAACGTAGATTTACTGCATTACAGCGACACATTTGACCAACTATATGTTCGACGGTGCCCGCGCCGACTTGACTAAGAGTTTGTCGGCGAACCCTCTGTTCCAGGTTACGCACTCTTTCGCTTTGGGCTCACAAACGCTACCATCTTCATATAACTTTGGCGCAGTCTTTGCCAATGAGCACGTATGCCTGCATCAAGTCTCTGAATCATGCGCGTGTCTCTAAAACCTATTCGGTTCACAGGTTTTCCTCCAGGGCGGTGTTGACCATGAAGGCAACGTTAATGCTCGATACAACCTAGGATGGTCAGAAAAGAGTGTTTCTAAAATGCAGGCGCAGGTACGAGTGAACTTTCACGACAATGGGTCCTCAGCGTATGACGTGTCTCGTTCGCAAAGTTTTCCTCGCAAGCGAGCCAGAACATGATTCAGCTGGAGCACGAATACCAGGGCCAAGACTTTAGTCTCAACGCCAAGGCAGTGAATCCCTGGCCAACGGACATGACCGGTATCTTCATCGGCAGCTACCTCCAGTCCTTCACAAAAAACATTGCTCTCGGGGTTGAAACGCTTTTCCAGCGGCCGTCGCCGGACACATCTGAACTCACCACATCATACCTCGCAAAATACACTTCAACTAACAAGAACTGCATTGCTACGGCCCAGGTCCAGGCAGCTGGAGCCCTTCAGGCAACCTACTGGCAAAAGCTCAGCGACAAAGTCGAGGTGGCAGCTGACCTTCAATTAATTGCTACCCCTGCTCGGCGAGACGCGCTGGCGACTTTGGGTGCCAAGTATGACCTCCGGATGTCAACCTTCAGGGCACAGATCGACTCGACAGGAAAAGTTTCAGCGCTGCTGGAGCAACGATTCGCCCCCGCCTTTGCGTTCTTGGTGTCCGGTGAGATTGATCACTTCAAGGTGCGTTCCTGGCTTCTCGTCTTGTAAAAAAAACCATGTGAACTGATGTTGGCACTGTAGAACGCTGCTAAGGTCGGCCTCGGCGTAATGATTGAGAGTACTACTTTAACGCCTGAGGAGATGGGCATGGCTCCTCAGATATAATTACACGCATAATTTATTTACTGCTGCACTTGTAAACCCCTTCGCACTAAGGCATCTAGACCAGGACATGGCACACAGCACGGTGATATACATGTGTATGTACTGAGTTCGGCAAGTCGTTATGAGGTCGCTAGGACTCGAGGAAAAACAAAACAACTGAATGTCGGTACCGAATGAGATTGTGACAAGATTCTGTGAAATTTGAACAAAATGCCCACGCCGAGGATCGAACTCGGGACCCTTGCATCTCGCAATCAGGCCAGATCTCCTCATAAGTACAATGCTCTACCACTGAGCTACACGGGCTGACGTACTGGTCTTCAGAGTGCCATCATCAGGGGCGAAAAGAAGAGGCCTACGGTGCACCATTCGTATCCGGTAGGATTTAGTTTGAGACTTGATTCAATCTTGACTTGTCCGATTCCCGAGTCACATCCGTACTGGAAATTTGATGAACTGAACGTTTTGGAAGATTTTGTCTGGTACCTTTCATGCCATCCCCCACTCTGACAATGA
>JABAKA010008025.1:47203-161410 GCA_018857285.1 Termitomyces sp. Mi166#008
AGAGGCCTACGGTGCACCATTCGTATCCGGTAGGATTTAGTTTGAGACTTGATTCAATCTTGACTTGTCCGATTCCCACCTGTCATTTATTACGTTCAACCTTGTTCTGAGTCACATCCGCACTGGAAATTTGATGAACTGAACGTTTTGGAAGATTTTGTCTGGTACCTTTCATGCCATCCCCCACTCTGACAATGAATAATGTTTTCTGGAAGAACAACATATGTTTGATAGTGGACCACAGTATCTCAATCTCATCTCATATACCAGTGTCACACATACTCACTGGCTCTAGCTTCGTCTTTGCATGCTACCAAAGTAATGGAGGCTGTCATCAACTGGCAAGAAGCAAAAGAAACCGCCAACTGGGCCATGTCCCATGTTGTATGGAAGGCAAGATATGAATGCGAGAACGATCTTTGTCATTATACATAGATATTTCTCCAGAAATTCTTTTTGCCATAGCTTTGCGAACCTTGGAAACGCGAACGCTTGACCAACGTGAAGTGAAAACGTTGAGTTTCAAAAGAGGGAATAAATGATGGCTCTTGAGACGTATCTCTTGTACAACTGGAACGATGAGGCAGGTTTGAGACAACAACCTTTAGATCTCATATATTGAATAGGTAGTGCTTAAGTTCTCTTACGGAGTCCTACTTATCTAACCAGATATCCTTATGAGTGACCATACAACAGCATAAAAGTAATTTACCGTAGTAAGTCTCGTATCCATCCAAAGTCGAGTTGTACAACTGGCCAACGATTAATGAGTCCTGAGTACATGTACCAATAGGCCGGTATGAGATGAGATACAGTTTACTATTAAACATATATTGTTCTTCCAAAAAGACATATCTTGGTGGAGGTTCATTATCGGATTGGGGAACGGCATGAAAAGACTGTCAGACAAAATTTAAAGCTTCTATGCTAATTTTCATGTAGTTATCAGTGCAGATGTGACGGTTGAACGTAATGAATGACACGTGGGAATCGGACAAGTCAAGATTGAATCAAGAGTCTCAAAGTAAATCCTACCTGGTGCACTGTATGGATTTAGGCTACATTCGGTACTGCTAAATTCGAACCCGATCCCGTACCCGATCCCGTACCCGACCCCGACCCCGACCCCGACCCCGACCCCGAGCTCTGATCGATACGCTCGAGACGTTTCGAGATCGTTTCAACTACCCGCAGGGTAAGCGAGAGCTTTCCCCATAACGCTCTGTACATCTCCGAATTTTGCGTGTTGAGCATATCCTGGACCTTGTTACGCAGCTGCTCGAGCAGCGGACGGATATGGGCCCGCACAATGTCCAGGAGCGGCTCATCCATGAGGTGAATGATCTGGTCGTGTGTGAGGCCAGGTACAGCGGGCTGCGGCGAATTTTCGGTGTAGGTCTTGACTGCTTCGTCCAGGGCTGCGATAGTTTTGCGATCTTTTCGACGTTCCTCTTCGAGCTTGTGAAACTTGGTTTTCATCTGCACAGCCGGCGGTGAGCGGCGGGATTCGCGTCAATATGGTTCGTACGTACCTCCTGGAACTGAGCTTGGGACGTTGCAATAGATGCTCTGACGGCGTCCAATTTCTTCTTTTGATCATCCGCATCCAAGATCAGTCGGGCCAATTCGCTTGCCATTGTACCGACTTCTTCGCCAGTTTGCTTGATCTCAGCTGCGATCTCTTTGTGCACCTCATCTTCCAGGGTTGGCACATTTTCCAACTGCAACTCGACTTCTGTTTCAATCTGCTGTTCCAGGTCCGCGTCGCGTGCAATCAAGTCGTTGGAGAAGGCGGTAAAGCTATTTTCCAACTCGGTAATTCTGTGCTTCATCGCCTCCAATTGCTCCTTTGACGGACCGGGGACATTTTGTGGGACTGCATCAGAATCGTCGACACGACGGCGTTTTAGAGAGGGAGAAGAGGACCCCTCCTGAGGGTCGACATCCATAGCATCGGGATCCAAGTCTTTGCCGTCGCGAAGTTTGAGAAAGAGAGTGTTGATAGAGTCTACCTGCTCCTTGACTTGAGCGACGGTATTGACTATCTCTTGGTATTTGGCGAGTTCTTTGTCTTGGTCGTCGGTGAGTGGGAGGGCGGGCCAAGAATCGGCGTTGATGAGCTGGTTGATAGCGTCCTCGCGCTGCTTTTTGATTTCATCTCGTTTGCGCTCGAGCTGAGCCAATTCATCATTGATAGCAGACTTGTAATCCTCTGGGAGAGATGAGTATTGGAAAGAGTCGATCAAGACACGATTGGCTGCAATGTCGGCCTCGACCTTGGCAAGCTGTTGTCGACGGTTGGTAGATTCGGCAAGGACTCTGGAAGGACGTTGAGAAAAGGAGATGAAAGGAAATGAGAACTTGCCTTATTCTCTCCTCCCAGATGGCTCTGAGTTGTTCCTGGGATTTCTGAGGAGGGGGCATTTTTGAAAGGGCAGCAGGAGCTACTGGTGGAGGGGGCGGGGCTGGAGGATGGAGGGCTGGAGGAGGCATAGACGGCGGGGAGTCCACGGGTGGGGCGTCAACACGATGGTGATATCGGTCGCGGCTGCGGCGGCGATTGGGGTTGGCGGCAGTGGGCCAGCCTGGATCTGTAGGGTGAGTGTACCTACAGTGTGGCCTGTGACAGGGACGGCGGTTCGGGGACCCATCGGCTTCAAAGCCCTGTAACGTGTCAAATATTTAAATTTATTCGTCACAGTGCACACACCAGACAGCGAATGTGAATCTTGTCACCGCGCATCTAAAGAGTAATACCGTGGCTGTGCTATCTACTCCCATACATTCACAATCTCCGATTCGTGTGTCATCACAGCCACATCTTTCCGAATCGGCATCACCCGCGGATACACAAACTGTCCGGCAAGTCAGCAAGCCGCCAATCCACTGGTCGTCCTGCACCTACCCCTTGGTTGTATTCGTTCAGCACCTCTGCTGCAATGATCTCCTTGTCCTTGACTAGTCCCGAGTACCAGTACACCATCCCGTTCAGCTGCGGCTTCCCGTTCAGCAACACCCCTTTCTTTTCTTTGTTGTACACACCTGCGCCCACACCAGTCCCATCACCACCACCATCGCTATCCAGTTCGTCGTCCCCGTTGCCATCCATAGAATTCCGTGCGCAGGCGAGTACACAGTGAACAGCACCGTCTCAAACCGTCCCGGCGCCCACACCTCCAACTGTTGCACACGCGCCGTCTTTCCTCCGCCCTGCCCTACTCTCGTCGGCAGCCTCACTCCTAGCAACCATCGCCACGAGCACGAAAACACATACCACATCCCACCTAGAATGTGTGACCCCAGTGAAGGCAGTTCGAGTGGCTCAAAGTCCAGTTGTGCCGACACAAATCGTGCATTGGGAGACGATACCAGATCTGGCCGTTGATGCAGTCGATACAACTTTATACGTGTAAATAGATACACCGTGTTGAGTAATGCGCCCGCCAACAGCAGCACCGTTACTGGTGTTGTCTGGTCCCACTCGTCCTGTTAGTTTGTAGCACAACAAGCAACAAGTTCTCGTACCCAGTCAAACCACGAGCTTCCCTCACCCTCGTGGTACATGTCTTCCCATCCCAAGTCCGAGTCGGGTATTTTGCGCGATTGGCTGACCCGAACACAGAAATGTATAAAGTGAAGAACCCCACCCACAAGTCTACCTGACGTTGCGGCTTCTGGCAGTGGTAGATTGTGCGGAAACAGAGATATTTCGAAAGCAATTCTCGACGGAATCGACGTAATTCTAATCCACACACTCGGTCAATCATGACGCATCCGATTAAAAAAAAAAAAGATCACGGGCGACCTTTCAACAAAACCCTTCTTGCGAACGACACGCTTCACAGGAGTCCCTACCCCTGTACTTTGGCGTACTTTATTTTGGACTGGCGTTCCATATGGGGCCGGCTTCCGCGAGCGAGCCGCCTCCCAATCAAATGGAATAGACGACGAGATGGAAGGGGTCGATGCTGGCGAACGATAGACGCCAATAGAAGCCCGATTTCGCGGTGTGCAAGGCAGGGTCTGTCGAGGAGAGTTGTGAGTCGAACTTGATTCTAGGCTTCGTGGGGAGCCTGTATTGGCGGCGGCGTTGTTGGCTTGTGCCAGTCGTCGAAGGGACATGGTTGAAAGCCCTCGTACTCTTGAGGCTCAACAGTATTTGTGACCGACCACGTGAAGACAATTAGACCAAACTAGAGCACCACGTGTTGGTTGAACAATGGAAACGGTAAAAATTATTTGGGAACTCGTTGTTCTTCTTGACCCTCATCTTCTTGCGTTACCCTCTTTCTCGTTTCCACCATTACTTCCAAGACGTCTATCCTACGCCAACCTACTCAACTCCCACCCGTGTCGCCTAGTCCTTCAATTAACAACGGTAAGTCTATTGTTTTTCCACAACCTGCTCCTCACATCTCTTTTTTCCAGTCAGGATGGCCCCCACTACATCTGAACATCGTGAACATCGCCGTGAACGCGACCGCGAACGCGACCGTGAACGCGAACGCGAACGCGAACGCTCTCACCATCACCATCGTACCATATCCTCCTCTACTCTCCTTCTCGTCCTCTCCCTCGTACTCGCTGTCCTCGCTGTCATGCTTTCACTTCCCTCTGCCGGTGTGCCGTCAGACGCTGGCGTCGACTCTGCTAAATCGGGTGTTCTGGGATACCTGACTCCCAAGCGGACCCAGGCTCTCATCGCTCGGGAGGGTGCCGTGGCACAGCGCGAGGCTGAAGTCGCTCGTCGTGAGGCGGAGTTGTTGGCTGGTGCCCCTGGCGGTGTCCTTCCTTCTCCTTGCCCCGTTTGTGTTCCTACAACTGTCATCGAGACTGTTGCTGGCCCGGCCCAGACGGTAATTAAGGAGGTTGTGAAGGAGGATTCCCTTACCCCCCCTGGTTGGGTCGGTACCCGTACAGAGGAGCTTCTCGATCGCGAGCTCAAGATTGCTGAACGCGAACGGGATATAAGCAAACGTGAAGAGGCCGTGAACCGTCGGGAACACGACGCTTCTCGCCGCGAAAGCTGGATCATGGAGCAACTTCAGTAAGTTCAAATTCGTTTCTTTCACGCGCCCGTGCTGATTGTCCGGCGTCAGTGACCTCGGAAACGACAATCCTCAGACTGTTGAAGACGAATATGTGTATGAGCCCGTTGGAACAAAGCGAAAAGCCAAGGTACCGCCGCCCTCCCCGCGCCGCTCTGAGCTTTGAGACGAAGGAGGGTGTAAACGTTATATCATCGAGTCCGTATATCTCGCCCACGCCCCCTTTACTCCTTCGTCCGGGCTAGGGGGACTACGGTGCTTTTCCTCGTCCCCCTCGTCCTCTTTGTAGACCACTGACCAGCCTGAGCTGTGACGCGTCATGATCGATGATCGGTTCACGATCGTAATCACAACGCGTTCCACGTGATGCACTATTTTTCTTTCCAGCTGGTCTTTTGTGGTCTATAAGCTCACACAACAACTATTCTGTGCTCTTACTGACTCTCCTTCTTTCTGCAGTCGTATCATGAACTTCCCCCTTATGTTCTTTCCGAAATCGCATACGAGACCGAAACCAAAACCGTAGTACAAACCCAAACCGTTACCGTCCCTCCTCCTGCCAACACCCGCCTTGCTGCCAACCCCAAGCCCGAGGGCGTTACGTCTCTATCGACGCCTTCCAGCCCCAAGACTACTGCGGTAGAGATTGTTCCTGAGGAAGACGAGGATGATTATCGTGCTACTCGGACAGTTGTTCGTGGTCCCCGTGCAACGAGGCGGCCTCCTTCGCGGTGGTTCGGTGGCTGGTAACCAGCTGGTGTTTTTGTGAACGTTTGTAATTGTTAAGACTGGGTTTGGACGTTCTCGCTTCTGGGCGGTTCTCTCTTACGATTCTACTCTACCCTTTTTTTCTCTTTTTTTTCTTGCTTACGCTCGGATGTACCCCTGACAGATGGATGAACTTATGACCTTGAGTAGATCTCTAACGCTATCTGGCGATAATGAGTAGATAGTGTACATAGTGTTGAATACAAACGATTCTTGATGTCAACTGGGCCAAACACTTGAAATTTCTTCCCGCTTTGCATGTTGTGGGCCGCGAGGATAGTGCTCACGCGCCTGACGAGTCCAAGACGCGTACTGGGCGCACGTCGGTTCATTTCTTCTTCTGACCACATCGAGATATTTGGCGTTCGGTACCCGACGGATGCCATAACCAACGTGACCCCAGCCATCCTCGCAAAACTACCTCTGCGCCTCCATACGGTCCCTGCTCATCCACTCAACACCCTTCGCTCGCTCATCGAGTCACACTACCCCGATTTCTCCCACTTGTCTTCCCTCTCCCCACTCGTCACCCCCTACAAGAACTTTGATGAGCTCTCTTTCCCAAAAGACCACCCAGGGCGCGCCGTCACCGACAGCTACTACATAAACAAGGACCTCATGCTTCGCACACACACTTCCGCGCACGAGGTCGAGATTTTCCGTCAGGGACAGGACAAGTTCTTGCTCACTGCAGATGTGTATCGACGCGACGAAATCGACGGCTCGCACTACCCCGTGTTCCACCAGATGGAGGGCGCGCGGATTTTCAGCGCCGACGCGTCGGGATTGAAAGAGATTAAAGAGGACAATGAACGTCTAGCGAAACAGCTTGCGATGTCGAATATCGTTATCGAGGACGTGCCGCATATTTCGCCGACGAACCCGGTGCAGCCGACGCACGATCCCAAGTACTCGGAGGCCGTCGCGTTGAATCTCAAGTTGTCGTTGAATACACTTATCCTTAGGTTGTTCGGCAGTGTCGTCGGGACAAGCAAAGAGAACCCGCTAAGGGTGAGGTGGATAGAATCTTACTTTCCGTTCACGAGCCCCAGTTTCGAAGTCGAGGTGTTCTTCCAGGACAAGTGGTTGGAGATACTGGGATGTGGTGTGGTTCAACAAGCCACTCTGGATGTGGCTGGTGCGGTTCTACCGAGTTGAAACGTAGTCTGCTCTCACTAACTTTCTTCTAGAGGTCCCAAATAAAATTGGCTGGGCTTTTGGGCTTGGGTTGGAAAGGATCGCTATGATTCTGTATTCCATCCCCGACATTCGATTGTTTTGGTCTACCGATCCCCGTTTCCTGTCGCAGTTCGAGGACGGAAAGATTACGACCTTCAAGCCCTACTCGAAATACCCTTCGTGCTTCAAGGACGTCAGCTTCTGGTCTCCAAAGGATCGGATACTCCATGAGAATGATTTTTGTGATCTTGTACGCGATGTCGCCGGAGACATTGTAGAAGACGTGGAAAAGGTAGGAATGTGCATCGCTGTTTGCAAACCTGTTTTCATAGAGACTTTTTGCAGATTGACGAATTTGTTCATCCGAAGACCGGTCGTACCAGTACATGCTTCAGAATTAATTATCGGTCAATGGATAGGTATTGCTCTGTCTGTCCTTCATTCCATTCCACTACGTCCTCACACGATATTTAGGTCATTGTCGAATGAGGAAGTCAATGCTATCCAGGCTCAGGTTGTTTCGCGCCTCAAAGACCAGCTGGGAGTTGAGATACGTTAATTAATGCGAAACTAAAATATTGCTCTAGTCCATTACACATCCACACCTCTAATACCATGACTGGGATATACACCTAGTGTTATGACGTCTCTTGGGCAACACCGACTTGCGCCGCCCTCAGCACGCGATCCTTGATTTTATAACCAATCTTTTGCACATCAATCACGGTCCCTGGCGTTTTCCCGGGTATTGGGGCCTGATAGATAGCTTCATGGAAATTGGGGTCAAAGGTGTCACCTAGCGGGTCGAAGGGTTTGACGTGGTATTTGAAGAGGGTCTGTAAGAGCTGGCGCTGAGTAATCTCGACACCTTGATGTAGCTCCCGCAGGTACTGCTGTGCAGTTTTTTCGGCTGGAGTGTTGGATGAGGGTTCTGAAGATTCTGGAGGTGCTTGAGGAGATGCCAATGCCGACGGCGGGATAGATTTTAGTGCCAACGCTAAGACATCTGCCGTCTCAAGCAGGTCGGCAGCGAAACGAGTTATGGCAAAATCTCGGGTCTGTTCCTTTTCCCGTGCAGCATTACGCTGTAAGTTCAGGAAGTCAGCCTGGAGATATCGGAGACGGGACTGTAGCGACATCAATAACGAAACGGATTGTTGAACGAAGCTCGCGTACAGTCAAATCAACGACTTCCGCCTCTTTTGCCTTGAGCTGTTCCTGCTCAGGGGTGAGAGCTGACTCTCCCTCCTTCACATCCTCCTTTTGTGCCTGCGCCTTGTCCTCCGCCTTGTCCTCCGAGTAGTAACGACGGCCCAGGACAGCCGCACGAGCAACAGGAGAGCGAGCAAATGTCCGAGACGACAATGAAGCCGTGCCGGAGCGGAAGATGTGGAGGGCGCGCGCAGCAGAGGTCATCGTCGTGTTGGTTTGGGGATTCTAACCGTGTCGCTCCGCCAAAAAATTCCAAGTTCGAGCGTGGGAAGTCCGGCAGATCATTCCCTAGGAAAAATTGTGCCAATTCTGCCTTGGTTCAAGCGGTCTGAACTGTGACTCGTCTTCCGAAAGTTTAATAAAAGGTGCAGGCACACCTCTAATATCCCTGTGTCCTGATATCGCACCCTCTCTTTTCCCCGCTCTCTCGTTTTTGCATCTGCAGTTGCACCCAGGCCAAGCCAAAACGGGCGTAAACAAATGCGGATGTCTATTTGCCGGAGACTAGGCGTCGCCTCACGCCCCTTATCCGTCTATCATCGTACGATGGCAACTCAGGCTGAAGCTGGTACAAAAGTCATCAATGGTACTGCCCTGGCAAAGTATGCTGCGAAAAAATGTTATCTGCATTTCTCCCCCCTTCTAACTCTTAGTTCACGTGTAGATCGATACGCGAAGCAGCCGCAGAACGCATCAAGAATTTCCAGGCAAAGTATCCTCGTTTCCAGCCTACCCTCGCCATTGTCCAGGCAGGCGAGCGCCCCGATTCTTCCACGTATGTTCGGATGAAGGCCAAGGCCGCTGAAGAGATCGGCATCAAATTCCAACACGTTTTGGTACCTGCCGAAACTAGTGCCGACGAAATCGTAGGGATCGTCGGAAAACTCAATGACGATACACAGGTCAGCGGTATTCTTGTTCAACTTCCTCTAGGCGAGCATGTCACTCCCGAAGACGAACGTCGTGTGACCGAAGCCGTCAGCCCAGAAAAGGATGTCGATGGGTACGATTCTGTCCTTCTGTCGTCTAAGTCCGACGCTTATCGCCCGACAGATTCCACGCATACAACATAGGACATCTCTCGTCGCGCGCCTCTGACCCCATTTTCGCCCCTTGTACCCCGTCTGCGGTTATCAGATTACTAGAATCTACCGGAGTTTCCATTGCTGGATCTACTGCTGTCGTCCTTGGCCGAAGCGACATCGTTGGGAGCCCAGTGGCTTCCATGCTGAGACATCGCGATGCCACAGTAACCCAATGTCATAGCCGGACTAGAAATATAGAAGCGATCGTGAGTACAGATAGACTCAGTATCTGTGTGCTGCGCTAATCATTTCTTCAGATCGGAACTGCTGACATACTTGTAGCTGCCATCGGAAAAGCAGAATTCGTCAAAGGATCCTGGCTCAAGCCTGGTGCTGTTGTCATTGATGTTGGAATTAATTACGTTCCTGGTGAGTCGCTTTGTTGACGCATTCTCACGTATAATTTAATCGAAACACGCAGATTCCACCAAAAAATCTGGCCAACGTCTCGTCGGAGACGTCGAATACTCTTCAGCATTCCAAGTCGCATCGCATATCACTCCTGTACCTGGAGGTGTTGGCCCAATGACCGTGGCCATGCTCATGGAAAACACTTTGGACTCTGCTGAACGTCTCTGGAACAAGTCTCGCGACCTCAAAGTCAAGCCTCTTCCGTTGAACATTCTGGAAAAGGTTCCAAGCGACCTTGAAATTGCTCGGGCTCAAACCCCCAAACCCATCACCCAACTTGCCCGGGAAATTGGCCTCCTTCCTGATGAACTCGAGAGTTACGGCAAATATAAGGCCAAGGTGGATCTCAGTATTCTTGATCGTCTGGCTCATCGTAAGAATGGCAAATACATCGTCATCTCTGGGTAAGTTTGCCTTCTACGAGTCCTGTACTGGCTGATCCTTCAATAGTATCACCCCAACACCCCTTGGAGAAGGCAAGTCAACGACCACCATCGGCTTGGCTCAGGCTCTTGGAGCAGAGCTTGGCCGCCCTGCCTTTGCTTGTGTTCGCCAGCCCAGTCAAGGTCCCACCTTCGGTATCAAGGGCGGTGCCGCTGGTGGAGGTTACAGTCAAGTTATTCCTATGGACGAAGTACGTCGTTAGCATACAATTTAGTTGAGAAAGACTCGAAGCTCAACCCTAGTTCAATTTGCACCTGACGGGTGATATCCACGCCGTAACGGCTGCGAATAATCTGTTAGGTAAAGAGCCTCATCTTTGCCAGTCTGTAATCTTCTGATCCTTCTTCAGCGGCCGCCTTGGATGCTCGTATCTTCCACGAAGCGACTCAAAGTGACAAGGTAAAAATCCCGAGCCTTCTGATCCTGCTTGCTGTCTCAAAGCACTGGTAGGCTTTGTTCAATCGTCTCGTTCCCACTAAGAAAGGCAAACGTGAATTTGCACCTCTCATGTTGAAGCGACTCCAGAAGCTCGGCATTAACCAAACCGACCCGAACGAACTCACACCTGAGGAGATTACCCGCTTTGCGCGTCTCGACGTTGACTTGGACACTATCACGTGGAATCGTGTGTTGGACACGAATGATAGGTTCTTGAGGAAGATCACCATCGGCCGCAACTCTACGGAACAGGGACACGAACGTGAAGCTGGGTTTGACATTGCTGTCGCTAGCGAGTGTATGGCTGTCCTCGCTTTAACGACTGGCCTTGAGGACATGAAAGCGCGCCTTGGTGCCATGGTGGTGGCAACTAGCAAGCAGGGCGATCCTATCACTGCTGATGACATTGGCGTTTCTGGTGCTCTCGCCGTCTTGATGAAGGACGCGATTAAGCCCAATTTAATGCAAACCCTGCAGGTAAGCATCTTTCTTCCATCTCGTATAACAGTACTTTATTCATCGATTATCAAGGGCACTCCTGTCTTTGTACATGCTGGCCCCTTCGCCAACATTGCGCACGGCAACTCGTCGATCCTTGCCGACAAGGTTGCCCTCAAGTTGGCTGGCACGGAAGAAGGTGACCCCTCGGATCGTGTCGGTTACGTTCTGACTGAAGGTGGCTTCGGTGCTGATATGGGCATGGAGAAATTCTGCAACATTAAATGCCGTGTCAGCGAGCTCACTCCCGATGCCACCGTCATTGTTGCTACTACGCGTGCACTCAAGATGCACGGCGGAGGCCCCGAAGTTACTCCTGGGAAGCCTTTGAGCGAGGTATACACATCTGAGGATCTTGTCACCCTCAAAGAAGGATGCAAGAACCTAGTGAAGCATATCCAAAACTCGAAGAAGTTCGGAATCAAGGTCATCGTTGCCGTAAATCAGTTTGCGTACGTCCTTGAGAGACGTAGTTGATGACGAGGAGTCTGATTGTGGTATTGTAGGTCTGATACTGCGGCAGAACTTGACTTGGTTCGTCAGGAAGCTTTAGCAGGTGGTGCTGATGCTGCCGTGGTCAGCAATCATTGGGCTGAGGGCGGTGCAGGTGCTCGTGCTTTGGCGGAGGCAGTCATTGCAACGTGCGAGGGTGAATCAAACTTCAAGTTCCTATATGATCTCGACCTCTCGATTGAGGAAAAAATCACCGTCATTTCTAAGGAGATCTATGGTGCTGATGGAGTTCAACTCAGTGAGCTCGCTCAGAAACAAGTGGAGACCTATACCCGCCAAGGTTATGGCAATCTTCCTAGTGTGTATCTCTTTCGTTTTCTTCAACACATTTGCTGATGATGTCGCTAGTCTGCATGGCAAAGACTCAGTACTCCTTCTCTCATGATGCAAAATTCAAGGGTGTGCCGACAGGCGAGTTGACATCTCCACCAAGTAGCCCCTCTGACATATTTGATCAGGCTTCACTATCCCTATCCGCGCTGTCCGCCTGTCAGCTGGAGCCGGATTTTTGTATCCCATCCTTGGAGACATGCAGACAATGCCAGGACTTGGAACTCGCCCAGGTTTGATCGTTTCTTTCCCAGTCAAGTACCAGGATCCTGACGTGTTCTTTAGGTTTCTGGGAAGTTGGACTGGATCCCGAAACGGGCCTAGTAACAGGCCTGTTCTGATCGAAAAGGATGTATCCTTCGATACCTTGGGATGTTCTCAACGAACCCCGACCATCCATACATCTTCATCAGATAGGCTTTGGGCAATAAAGTGCCGTCTCAACATGGTCTCAGGCGCTGTTCAACACAGACTTGTAACCGATATCACGCCGAGTTCCGGGAGAAGAGAAGATGGGCTATGGGTTGTCACAAGCATGTATCATGATCTCAAAGAATGATATTCGCGGTCTTATTTTTATATTCCAACAACCCGACCACCTGGCAGTCTTGCAAAAGTGAACTTCGTTGCTGAAGGAACTGAAGTCTTCGAGATATCGTGATCAGCAATGGGCGCAAGACTTCCGCTTTGTTCGTCGAAAGTAATATTGTTGAGGACCGCATCGACTTTCCTCTGGTATGTGTTCCCTGCAGAATCGCTATAAGTGAAGACGTTGGTGTTAGTTCCATTTCCGGTATTTCCTGTTTGAGCAATCTTGAAAAAGGCCACTAAAATCCCAGTCAGAAGTCGCCTCTTCCCACACCAAGAACGAAAGTCACTGACATGCCAATTGACGCATGGTTATGTTGGACCTCGAAACAGCTGGGAATGGAAGCAAATCGCGATCGTATGAGTGGTCAAATGACGCCACAACTATGACTCAACATCAGTCAAGGTTTAAAGGTACATGTGATCCATAAATCATACAACTGTTTCCACTAGGATCCAGTAAGGTCAGGTTGATACCCAAAGGGTAAGAAAAGGTGTCGACCACCGTGGGGACGTTGTTGTGTGATGACGACGATGTTCCCGACACAGTTTGGAGGACATTCTGTTGATACAGAAAAATTGAACAATTGTTATATACTTTGCGGAAAAGCATCCTACCTGAATAGTCGTATTATCTAGATAATTCTGAATGTTGGAATATTGGAGGTCCTGCGTCCATGTTGCATGCGTCGACTTGCCACTTCCACTGATAATGTCCGCCTCAATATGGATCTTCCTCGTAGCAGTCACTGTAATGTTGATATCCCCGTTATCGCCTACGTTACCGGTAGTCGTAGCGGTCGCGAAGGGTTGTGCCACGTAAGACGTGATATTACCAATGGTACGTTCCGAGGACTCGTCGGTATTGACTTGTAGTAGACCAGATACAAACCAGTTCTGTAGGATGGTATGGTTTGCTTCAGCTGACGCAACATCGATTGTAATATTGTGCGGTTCTCCGTCGGCAAAGATCGGGACGAAAGGCGTCAAGTCCAAAAAATATGTAGGAAGGTCGAGAGCTCCGTAAGATGTGATTGGCCTGCCGAGGTTACGAAGTCAGGAACAATCTTCACTCATTTATCTAGTCAACCTGCCTCCAAGCAGTGGGCGCAATCCCACCAGTGAATATCGTAGCGTAAGGAAATGCAACTCCTGCAATCTGATCATCCACGAACAATCTGACTTCCCGGAAGGGTCCCCTTTGGGACGCTGTGCCCGGAGGCAAGTTAGGAAGAAATTCATCGGCTACGTTGAAGTACTAAGAATCCGCGCGTAAGAAAGAGCTTGAAGATATGGTTGGATTTTGAAACAGACCCAGAACTCTTCAGCACCGTTTCCCGATGCATATAGCTCAGCAAACACGCTGACAGTATTCTGCGGCAGCGTCACGTTCAACTTCGGATAAGAACATCATGTCAGACTCCCCCTAGCATGAGAAGTATTTTGATTACCGAGAAACCTGGAGGTACTGAGGCGTCGTTGCCTGTGTCGTTTGCAAACGTTGAGAGCGGAATGATGAGGTCGGACCTCATAGCCGGAGGATGCTCCAAAGACGACGCAAAATATGTGGCGTGTAACGTCGCTGGCCGCATTCAGATCAATTCGATTCATTCAAAACCACATCCACTCACTGGAGTAGATACCATCCAGTCCAGGTTGGATCAAGTTGTCGAGCTGAAGTATGAAGGTCCCTGGTTTGGCGAATAGGGGTATATACCGTGTAACGTCCTTGACGTAGGTCCAAATGATTCCGTCTCCTTGAGTAGGTTCTGGGGTTGATGTTCGCCAGACTTGTAAGTCAAAAAGTTAATATCCATTCCACTATGAAGGTTGACCAACGGCATACTCTCTACATTTTGAAAAGTGAATATTCCCAGTCGATCAAATTGTGTTCCATTCGAGGTGACTGTAAAATTCAAGGTAACAGCGGCCCAGGAACCAGGAGAGCCGCAATCGGTTGGTGGTCTAGAGGCAGTTAGAGTGAGTCACACGAAAGGGATGTAATAACGAACGTCAGCTGCACTACTTCCGCACTGATGGGTGTAGATTAGATAACACGAATGCTGCAGCGAGTGTGGTGGGCGTACCTTCCGAAAGAAAAGGCAAAGTCACGTCTAGAAGAAGATAAACACGAAATTTTTTCAATGATGGTAAAGTGCTTCCTTACTGCAGCACTTGGATAGTGCATTGCTTGGCATCTGTTGGGACAGGGGGAGGCTGAGCTACTTGAAAGTCAACGAGAACAGCGCTTTGTACAAGCACGAAGATCTGAAGTATTACAAGCAATAGAAACATCATCAGGTACGAAAGAGCTGAGAAGAAAAAGGGGGAACAGAAGACCAGTCCATGAGAGGGTTCACTACTTATAGGAGTCAACTGAGATGAAAAGCCATAGGTGACTCCCACGCGAGTAAAAGCGCAAACATAATCGGATTTCCAGAGAACAAGGGGTGATTTTAATTCGTGGCAATGCCGTTTTTAGGTGATGGAGCACAGGATAGTTGTGTAATTAGAATCCTCTACTTCCCGGGAGTCTCACTTGACTAGCATGATGGTTCTGGACAGAGGGTGTCCATACATCGGCCACCGGTATTACGAAGTTGGTGCGTGCTAAACTTCCGTCTTCCTGGTCCAAGAGGATATCATTCAGGGCTGCGATAACTTGTCGGGTATAGGTATTTCCAACGGAATCAGTGTAGTTGAAGGTATTGGTGCTCCACCCGTAGCCATAATTGCCTCCCGTCATAAGTTGATAGAATCCATCTTAGACTGATATGAGAGTGTATCGAGTCCGAAGTCAACTGAGCTCTTACTTGTGATCTGATTCTCCTTTATGGTTGACATCAGAGCTAAAGGGTTGGGAAGAGTAGTTCGATTGTACGAGTGATCAATGTAGGTCGTCCCTAGAGACATCTGGTATCAGAGCAATGCTTGTTCGGGTCATTGTGAGTACTCACAATTGGTCCATTGTGGACTTTGGTAAGCAAATTCGACATTCAAAGGATAAGAGAAAATATCTTCAAGTACAGGTAAACCGTTGTGCGTGGAGATAACTCGTCCAGAAGTAATTTGACGTAAAACCTTCGAACTTGTAAGCCAAGAACCGAATAAGACAAGCAGATAGAAATAGACGCCGCACTTGGAGGCTTGCATTAGAAGAATATGATTGGGTATTGGAATATGCAAGCTCTTGTGTCCAGACAACGTGGGTAAGCTCCCCGCTCCCGCTCAGGATCTCGGCCTCTACATGAACATCACGAGAGCCCTGTACAGTTATATTGACTGCACCAAGACCCACATTACCGGTAGTGTTCGTTTGTGCATAAAGTGGTGCATTGTAGACAGTGATGTTTCCAGTCGTGGGCTTCGACGAGGAATCGGTGATAACTTGTAACAGGCCCGAAACATACCAATTTTGGAGTATGGTATGATCATCCTCAGCAGATACAACATCAATAGTGAATTCATGAGGGTTTCCATCAGTAAGAAGAGGAACGAAGGGAGTGGCATCCAAGAAATAGCTTGGCAAATCGAGCGCACCGTATGCAGCGATTGGCCTGAAAATTCAGCTATCGTTTGAACTCCTACACAGCTTGTCTTACCTCCAAAGGCTGGGAGCCAGTCCACCCGTGAAAATAACTGAGTAGGGTAAGGCAGCGCCTGCGATTTGACCATCAATTAGCAGTCGCACTTCCCGGAATGACCCTTGTCCATAAGTCGTGCCGTTCGGGAGGCTCGTTAGGAAGTCGTTTACAGCATTGAAATACTTTTGAAATCTATCAAAGAAGGGAAGGTGTGGAGGTGGGAGACGACTAACCCAGAATTCTTCTTGCCCATTGCCCGAAGCAATAATTTCTGCAAAAACCTTGACTGTATTGGTTGGAAGAGTAATATTTCGCTGACCAGTAGTGAGCAGCACATTTAAGGAATACTATAAGAGCACCGAACAGAAAAACTCGGAGGGACTGAGGCCTCATTCCCTGTGTTATTTGCAAAGGTAGAGATAGGCACGATAAGATCAGCCTTATTTACGGGTGGATTCTCTTCCGAAGATGCATAATATGTCGCGTGCACCACCGCTCGAGTAAAACGTCCGTAAGCGTATGAATGTTGTGACAACCAAGAAATGGCTTACTCGAGTATATCCCATCAAGGCCGGTTTGAACGAGATTGTCAAGTTGAAAGATGAAGGTTCCTTCAGTTGCAAATAGCGGCATGAACCGCGATACGTCTTTAACGTAGGTCCAGATTATCCCATCTCCACGAGTGGGTTCAGGAGTGGATGTTCTCCAGACTCAAGAAAGAAGATTAAAAACAAGTCGACTAGTGCTAAGAAGCGACTCACTCTCCACATTTTGGAACGTGAAGTGGCCTAGCCTATCATACTGTGTGCCGTTGCTAGTAACTGTTAGATTCAGCGTGATGGCTGCCCAGGATCCAACTGGGCCGCAATCGGCGGGTGGCCTGTTTACGATGTCAGACTTTTGGAGAGCTTTTTCAGATTACGAGCACACGTGAGCTGCACTATTTCGGCACTATTCCGAGTCCCGAATCAGTCAGGACTTCAGCAAAATGTTGGCGCGTTCTGACCTTCCATAAGAGAACGCGAAATCTCGCCTGCCATAACAATCAACATGTGGCGCATAATACAGACAGGTCAACATACTGAAGGACTTTAACAATACACTGCTTCGCGTTTCTCGGAACGATGGGAGGCTGAGCAACTTGAAAATTCATGAGAACGGATCCATGGACTGCCAGCACGCCCAGGAGACACACGGCGAGTTCTAGTAGCGCCAGAAACGGAGACATAATTCATGGACATGGGTAAAGAGGGGTTGGTATTTATTAGCATTGCTAAGCGAGGGCTTGATTAGTGCTTCGATCGTTAATACATATTGGCTTCGTCCACATGTACATGGTCCAGAAGGGGACGCTTGTAAAGATCAGGAATCGGCGGATTCACCATATACTTAATGTGTCAAATGACCCACGTGCCCTCGTGCTTTTCAGTAGTTAATAAATAAGGTATAAATGTCATCTAGACAGTCTACATGCATACTTCAGTCGTAAGAAGAGATATAACCGGGATTGGACTCCAATACTCACGGTACCGTCCATACCGTTTAACTTTCATTCCTTAGAACTGATGCTCGAAGACTTCATCACTTGTCGTCTGAGATTCCTTCTTTCCTGCAGGCTGTGTATTGTGATCAGCGTAGAGGCCACCCTCGGGATCTTCTGGAAACTCGGCGACAGAGTCACGAGAACTATCGTCTTCAACCGATGACCTATTCTTCTTCTTCTTTCGCCTCGATTTCTTTCCTTGCTGCTGCGATTGGGAATATGCATCTTCCGTCCTCGCCCATCGGTCCTTCTTCACCTTCTTCACCTTCTTGCGTTTCGGAAGGGCAGCATCCTCGAAATTGGCAGGATAATGCCATCTGGACGAACCACTACTGGAATCGGCATTATAGTAGGATTCGTCTTCTGGGCGCCAAAGATCACCATTGGGCTGTCTCTGGGGGCGGGACTCGGTAAGTGATAGGTTGACACTGGAGGCCTGCTCCTGTCCTTCTGCGTATGGTCGGCCTTCGAGAGTGGAGCGTGGAAGGCGGTCATTGTACCGATTGGCCCATTGCGACCTGCGCTGATGCCGTTCGATCGTCGAGGTATCCACGAGACCATATCGCTGAGCCCATTTGGGCGTCCGGGCATGATTCTTGTTATTCCGAATATTCTGCAGGGCTACCTGAGCAGGATTCTAGAAGAGAGAAGAGATGTGGATGGTATTACCTGGATATAAAAATTGTGGCCATGGCCTGAGTAAAAATTTGAGCGAAGGAAACGAATCAAAGGGCAGAGAACTTACCAGGTATATAGCCACATATAGTCAAAAGAAGATTAAGCCAGAAATCCTTTCCTATTCCAAACCTTGCGGCGACAGCTGGAGAAGATGAGCAAGAGGATCATTTGACTGGGAATGGAGACTGACCGAGCGGGGGAAAAAGAGTGCCCATGATGAAGAGAAGGACGGCATAGCCGTGATGCCGCTTGGGCTTGAGGTCGACCTTAGAGGCTTCGATGTGGTAAGAGGACATTGCAGAACGAGCTCATGAAAAGAGTCCGGAGTTCTGCTGATGGCTGCTGCTGATGGCTATGCTAGCGCTCCTACCCTGGGTATCTCTTGCCAAATCCGGCCTCGCCTGACACTACCATGGACCACGACGACCATGTCCTCAATCTTTCCGACGTTGTCCACGACGAGACAATAGACGACGATACCCAACTCGACTCGACTCCCAGTCCTCACGAGGACAACCAATCTCTTTCAGATTCACCCTTCGACCCGGAACTCCGTGTGCCCTATTCTGATGGTTCTGCCCACGCCCCACTCACCTCAGATAATCTAGCCATCGACACGCTCGAACGCGAACTCGTGAGTCTACTTGATCAGAACTCATCAGCGGCACATAATGCCCTGGTAAACGCTGCTGCTCAACAGAGACTCGCTAATATACTGGCTTCCAATAACAATGAAGAGCCTGGTGATGGTATCGCTGGTCTCGGCATAAATCTGAATGGTATTGCTGCTATGCTACAGGCCGCAAATGCGCAGAATGAACAACAACGCGTGGGGGAGGATCTGTCAGCGAAGGACTCAGAGTATGCGCGCCAACGCGAGGCTGGGCTATCTGGGAAGGAACAACAGACGACTAGGACCGCCCCTGCTTTCCACTCGCTCACTGCCGGGGAAGTTCCTTCATCACACAGGACAAGGAGAAGAGCAGAAGCCAGGAGCGGGTCAGAAGGCTCCGATTACTTCTTCACTGATCGCGACAGTGAAAGTGACCGTGAAGACCTGGGTATTGAAGGGCACGGAGAGTCTTTGACAACTCCTGAGAGCTCGCGGGTACGAGTGAGTACGCACTCAAGAAGTTCTCCTCCAGTACCTGGGGAGTTCTCCGATATCAACGATATCCTAAATCAACTTTCTGCCCAATTTGAACCTGGTCCTGCCCATGGCCATGGCCATGAGATATCGACACCTGACTCTTCGCCCGTAGTGTCTCACGTGCATCCTCAACTGTCGCAGGCCGAATCTCGCATGATACAACCGACGAATCCCGACATGACATCTACATCTCGTCCAGCAGTATCTCAACCTGTCGCATCGACATCTGTGATGCTCCATACAGCCAACGAGCTACTCAAAAAGGTTCCTTAAAAGCCAAAAGAAAAGGAAAAGGGATCTAACATCCACGCCTGTGAACAAGACCAATGCAACAAATCCTTTACTCGAAGGAGCGATCTTGCTCGACACATGCGAATACACACCGGAGAACGACCGTTTGTCTGCAACCATGAAGGATGTGGGAAAACTTTTATACAGGTATCTCTGTACCCTATCAATAGTATTTTGTTGCTAACTTTATCATAAGCGGTCGGCTCTTCAGGTTCATGCACGAGTCCATACCGGCGAGAAGCCTCACTGTTGTGAATATCCAGGATGCGGAAAGACTTTTGGCGATTCCAGCAGTCTTGCACGACATCGGAGAACACATACAGGAAAGCGACCTTACAAGTGTGAGGATCCCACATGCGAAAAGACATTTACTCGACGAACAACTCTCACCACACATATGCGCACTCATGATCCATCTTGGGTTCCAGATCCTAATATGTAAGTACCAATACAAAAAGAAGGTTTTTGTACTGAGGATGAGGGTACAGAAAGTATAATTTCAAGGGGAAGAAACGGAAAGTGAATGAGGACGACGACGACGACGACGACGAAGACTTGGCTGAATCAGTTCGGACAATATCTGCGCTGTTTCAGGCTGGGAATGATATGCCATCGGCATCTGTTGATCAGTCTTTAGAGGTACGGGTGGCGAGCATCAGTGCAGAGATCGCGGCTGCTATTGCAAAGGCCCAATCGCGACCATATACGGGTGATGAGGACGAGGACGATGATGAGCAATCCGGTTCTGGACAGGAGATCGATGGTCCCGAGATAATTGGCCCTAATACCAGCGGGATACGAGGGCTAGGCAGAGGTGATACCCGAGTAGAAAGGGATGACCGACGGTTGGTTGAGGAAGATGATGATAGCGATGCCTTCCCAATACCCTTGCGGACGCGCAAGGGTAAGGACTCGCCAGTGGCTGGCATGAAGAGGAAACGCTGAGATGCTGGCACTAACATGATATGCTGTATTACTACTATTACTACTACTACATACTATTACCAATCTTGTTTTGATCGCCCCCACATACTAATGATACCTGCGGAATGATATGCATGACCTTGGACAAAATAGTTCGAGTCTAAGGGTTGGTGTTGCCGAAATTCAGATAACAAGGGGGGCTGTTTCTGACCGGAAAGTTCTCATTCGCTGCACCTAACCCGGATTTCCATCATCATCAGGCTTCACATTAACCTCAGGATCGCCGACGCGCATATTCAACTTGCAGTGAAATCCTCGATTCCTCGTGTTGGGGAATGATATGGCAATGATCCCACACAGATAACACAGCTCCTAAGAATGTGTTTCGTACATCGAGGCCAGTTTTTAATACGCCACATTGTTGTTCGCTAGTATATCTTGATCCAGGGGTCGGTTCGATACTTATGGGAGCCTGAGGCCGCGCCAGATATGCCGGGAGGCGGGCGGATCGCTTAGATAAGATAAACAAACATAAGCGAACGAAAAGTCGAAAAGCCGGTGAAAACACGGCCCAGCTGAATTCCGTGACGGTGTACCGTCCGATTTGGCCCGTCTCCTATTAACTTTAAGAATAACGAACGCGCATTAGCTTTTCATCTTGCTCAATGGCCACCGAAGAAGCACCAAACGTTGACCTCATCACTCTCACTCGGTGCGTGTCGTCGGTGCCTGTTCATGGTCGTCATCATTAACGATCTCCTCGCAGCCATGTCCTTTCTGATCAGTTTAGATTGGGCGCGTCTGCAACGGGTGATCTGACCCTTCTGTTGACCGCGATTCAAGTTACTTCCAAGTTCATCGCCACTAATGTCAGGAAAGCCAGGCTGATCAACCTGTAAGTCCTCCTTTGGTATATGAATAGGTGACCCGACCCCTCTTCGCACCAGTGTTGGCCTCGCCGGAGAGACGAATGTTCAAGGGGAGGAACAAAAGAAGCTAGACGTATTGTCAAATGATATCATGGTTAACGCCCTCCGCGCTTCACGTAAGACCGCGGTCCTCGTTTCGGAGGAGTTAGAGGACGCAATTATCATCGAAGAACCATATAAGGGCGCATACTGTGTCGTTTTTGACCCGTTGGATGGAAGCAGCAACATCGATGCTGGTGTGAACATCGGAACCATCTTCGGAATATACAAAGTCGTAAGTATCCTGGTTGCACGTCTACATACAGCGTCTTAGCTCTCAACTCTGCTAGCAACCTGGCTCCAAGGGAACGTTAGAAGATGTCCTTCGCCCTGGTAGCGAGATGGTTGCGGCTGGGTACACTATGTAAGTTTCGATCGCCCACCTAATGCACGGCGACTCACGTTTAATTAATTAGGTACGGCTCTTCTGCCAATCTTGTGCTCTCGACAGGACATGGAGTTAATGGCTACACGTTGGATGCTTCACTCGGAGAGTTTATTCTCACCCATCCGAATGTATGTCCGCTCTCGTCTTTGTCCCCAAACCTGGTCCTAACATTCCAAAAGATTCAAATTCCAACAAGGGGGAAAATATACTCTTTTAATGAGGGGAATTCAATGTACTTCCACCCCCCAGTGACCAATTATCTGAACTCTATCAAATACCCCGTGCCACCCAAGACACCTTACAGTGCGCGATACATTGGTTCGATGGTTGCTGATGTACACCGCACTCTTCTCTACGGGGGCATTTTCGGATACCCAGACGATAAAAAGAGTAAAAGCGGAAAGCTGAGGCTGTTATACGAGGCATTCCCTATGGCATTCCTGATTGAGCAGGTACGTTGACCATATGGATTGCGAGTAATAACATTTGATCGAAATCGGTCCCAAAGGCGGGCGGGATTGCCACTACAGGTACTGGGCGAATTCTGGACATTGTTCCAAAGAGCATACACGAGCGGTGCCCGGTGTTCTTGGGAAGCAGAGACGATGTACAGGATCTGATGAAGTTTTACGCTGAGAAGAAGTAGTGTTTGTATTTGTTAAATAAATAAATGTGAATTTCTGTATAACTCGTAACAAATGATATCCAAATTCTGACCCCCCATAATCATAATGGCATTGAAACCTCGTATCAGTCTGAAGTTCTCTGCAAAGTCTCTCGACCCAGACACTATTTCTCAGGTAAATCAGTACCGAGACATCCTCAGGCAGAACTCAATCGTTCGTCCTAGCCTGCAAAATCGGAGCCACCAAGTCGTAGAAGGGTAAAACGCCTCATACTCTCTGACGACGAAAGTGGCGGTCAGGATCAGGACCCGACCGATTCAGCTACTCGTAGTTCCCCTTCAGAATCTCTGACTCGACGCTCGCATACATTAGCAGAGGATTCTGGCTCTGAACTTACTGAACCCGAACTTGAACCTTAGCCTGAGCCTGAACCATCCCCTCTTTCTCAGCCTTCGTCATCTTCTCATCTAAAGAGGACTAAAGGCCGAAAGCCCACTGATGGACCGCCTGCCAAAAGGAAACGAGTACAACAGGATGCAAGTTCTGACGAGGAATATAATGCGCTTTCCGGAGACGATGGCGACCTCATAATCCACACGAAACGTCAGTCGAAGCTTACAGCCAAGGCTAAAGCGAACAAAGGCAAAAGTAAATCATTCACTGTCGGGGCAAGAGATGAACGTAAGGCTGGACGAATACAACAATCTAATTCTACGGAGGCAGGCCGCAAAGCAAGGACAAAACGAACGCGGGAAGCATCTAAAGCAGAGGAAGCAGAGGAAGAACCTGTCGACGTCGTCAATGACACGGAGACTAGGCTGGATACTCGCAGCCTTTCACCACCAAAGGAATCGGCAGCTCCGCCTGCGAAACGTCCCAAATACCCAACAATTAAGAAGAACAAGGGAGCGGGAGCGATCGTCGACCCTGCACCATCCTCAAAGACAAGTTCCAATGCCGTCACAAAATCTACAGTCCCCAAAGTATCCGATCTTCCAAAACCTCCTTTGGCAGGATCCAGGGTACCTCCCATGATGGTTGGAAATACGGATTTCGATCTTAGAGATGAAAGTGTATACAAGGCGCTATTTAATCAGGTGCGGTGGTTTCCTGTTCGTGCCGTAGAGTTGTTGACATCTCATCTCATGATTCCATTGAAGTCTGGAAGCAACACATCGCGTTCAGGATTGGCTAGGCAAGAAAGACGGAAGGAGTTGGACAAAATGAGAGACGAAGCGAGGGCGAAAAGGTTGTCCGAGATGGTGCGTCGACGCCACTTGGCTCTTTGACACTTTCTTACTTTGGTAGACCCCATCTTTCGATCTGCAAAGTCAATATGAGAAGATCAAGAGGTTTGAGGAATCGTCGGGACGTCGTTATCTGTTCCCAAATGTTCTTGCTTCGAAGTGGAGAGATATTTACGACGCTGAAAGAAGGAAGGCGTTCATGGAGCAAGCATGGTCATCAGGCGGGAATGCCCAAGAGGAGGGTCAAGCGCGCACTCATTTTGAATCGGGTAGATATTGATGATTTCATGGGGACTGTCAAGAGATATGTAGCTTTCGCCATTCTATGTAGGATTCTGAATTCCAATACGGGGTATTCATATGTCGAAAATGACCAACTCCTTTCTCGACGACAGCATGGAGGATTCGTAGGCGGCTTCTCTAAATGTGTTTATATTCCAAAGAAATCTCACCATGTTGAAACGATCATCCCTCTTGACGGATTGACAACACATAGCTGGCGAACAACAATCTGGGACAGCCAGCTTTTTGGAGTCTTGCGGTCATCCAATGACTTGAGATGGTTCTGGGCAAAAGATTAATCGCGTGTATTCAGTGCAGATTCCAAATTGTCTGCGGCCTTTTGTATCTGGGCGAAACAAATCTGAAACCATTTCTTGGGGTCTTTTTGGGGTGTGGCAGAGGTTTGCAAGCTCAATGCCTGCATCTGGTCCGCCAAACTAGGCTCGTGTAAAAGGTCCAAAAGAGTCGCGCGAAGGCTGTCGATGACTTTTATGAATGCAGCCAACTCTGTCGAGGTTTCTGAGGGGGTCTGAGGGGCGTATAATGTGGACACCAAATCGTCAGAAGCAACGACAAGCGAAGATGAATGTGGAGGTAGAGAATCCAGATTTTTGACCAAGGGCGATGACAAGTCGAGCTCTGGTATTGTCAATACATCCTTGATGATGCGCTTATGAAGAAGCGTGGAGAGACGAAGTAAGGCATGAGCCTATTTAGACCAAAGATAAGAGGATGATGCATGCAAAACGACCAAATGGCAAACCTTGTTAGTTCGCTCCAGTTCTTCGCTGGACATGGGGGTTCCAGAGTCCACGCCGAGTTCACTCCATCCGTCATCTGCAGATGTATCCTCTGCCGAGGCTTGAGCCGTAATCATCGCATCAACCTCTTGGAGTGCGTCGTCCAAAGAGGCATGGTTTTGAGCGAGTATCTTTTGTACGGCGGCAAGATTATCGTGAGATAGGCCGGATCGGGCATGGTCGATAACTTGGTGCACGGCTCCCGTCCTCACCAGATACTCGTCGCCGGCCTTGCGTTGAGTTTGTTGAATATCGAGGAAAGTCTGGAGCAGAGCTTTGACGGAGATGATAACATCTCTTGAGACCGAGGTGATCTCGCGGGTCAAAGTGGAGCCGTGCTGGGGGCTGAAAAGACGAGCACAATGAGACAGAGCGGATACATTGTTGGAGATGTCGGTGAGGGGGGCGGTGGACGCAGAGTATGTGGGAGACTCGGGGTTGAGAGCGAGAGAGAGTCTTGTGGTGGCTGCGTAGATGAGGGAGAGGAGGGAGATGAAGTCGGTGCGGAGGGCGGCGGGGGCGTGGATGGACTGGAGGGCGGCGGGGGCGTGGAGGGACTGGAGGGCGGCGTGGCAAGCAGCGTGTGCGAGTCGAAGAGGCTCGGTCATAGTCCAGGAATGGCCACGTGCCTCTATATTTTCTTGTCCATGGTGAGTCGTGTCCGTTGCCCGAGCTGCTCATTTCTGACGACAATCTCAGTTTCTCCAGGCGCTGCGCCTGGCAGCGCGTCCGCTCGCAGCCACCGTCCCGTCCTTGTCTTCCCGCCATCTCCTCCGCCTCCAGCCTTCCGTCCTCTCTCTCTACTCCCGCCGTCCATTCTCCCTACTGTCCATCTTCTCTCGCTCTCCACCTTCCCAGATCCCTTCCCCGGTCGTCGTCGCTCACATCTCTCGCCTCGAGGCAGAAGCCAACGTCAGTCCCCATGATGTCTCCAAGCAGCTCGCCTTGTTCCAAGCCCTGGCCAATACCAAGCTCAAATCGTCCCATGAGCTCATAATCAGTCGCTGGGAGCGAATGTGTGAATTCGTATGTGCTCTTTCCATCTAGACGTCTCCGACCTCCTCATCTTTGTCATCTCAGGATAGCGCCTCTCCACTTTTGCAGTCTCCACTAGCCTTCCAGCATTACATCACGGCCCTCGTAGAAACCGACAAGCATTCTTCCGTCAGCCCCGCTGTACGCCGCCGGGACAGCTTGCTGGCTTCAACACAGGCCGTATCATCAGTAACCACACAGGACGCGTCAGAAGCTACTACACCATCTTCAACTCCTCCTGCCTCTTCTGCTCCCGCAGAGACCGTTGCATCTCCAAGCGAACAGATTGCGCAGGCAGTTCTTGCAGGTCAAGCAGTATCTTCTGCCTCACCCTTAGGGAAATGGCAAGCAACTTATGAATTGGCAAGTTCTAACACTCCAATCCCAGTGTCAATAGTGGAGCGTGAGTCTCGTTCCATCAGCGCTTTTCCAGCACATTAAAAATGATGTCCTCGCCAGGCAAAGGCTCATGGGTTCCTGGCTTGATTCGTACCGTATTTGGCTTCTTTCTCAGCGCATTCGGTATCAATACTTGAATCTATTCCCCTCTACCTCTTCTAACGTGACTCTAGTTATTCTCGTGGTCCTCGCCGTACTTCTTGAAAATTCAGGATTCATGAAAGCCGGTCCGCAACAGTCTCAGTTTGAACCTTCCGAAGGAAAAACCGTCAAGTTCTCTGATGTTCACGGCGTTGATGAGGCGAAAGAGGTATGCGAGTTCTGCGTTCTTTTGGTCAAGTATCACCACCTTACATCACGTCCCTTAGGAATTAGCAGATGTCGTACAATTCCTCAAAGATCCGACAGCATTTGCCTCTCTCGGTGGTAAATTACCCAAAGGAGTGTTGCTTACAGGGTTTGCTGGTCTGGTCAACTGCAAAATGTCCAAACCTGATCATTCCTTAGACCGCCAGGGACAGGTAAAACCCTTCTTGCTCGTGCTATTGCCGGAGAAGCTGGCGTTCCTTTCTTTTTCGCCTCCGGGTATGTCACCCTTTTTGCAATTGCCTTTGCACTTGCTAATTCGTCGTAGCTCCGATTTCGAGGAGGTATTTGTCGGCGTTGGTGCGAAACGAGTTCGAGAGCTTTTTGCTGCAGCTCGGAAAAAGGAACCCTCAATCATCTTCATCGACGAACTTGACGCTGTCGGTGGAAAACGCAGCAGTCGCGACCAACAGTACATGAAACAGACTCTGAATCAGCTGTTGGTTGAAATGGATGGTTTCCAGCAGAGTGAAGGTGTCATAGTGATTGCCGCAACCAACTTTCCCGAGAGTCTTGATCAGTAAGTCAGTGTCATTCGAAGCCCCAAGGCATGTGTTCATCTTGTTTCTAGAGCGCTTGTTCGACCTGGCCGATTCGATAGGACAATTGCTGTCCCTCTTCCAGACGTTCGTGGTCGGGTCCAAATTCTTCAACACCACATGCAAAGTGTCACTGTAAGCAAAGGTAAAGAAAGACCCTGTCAACTCGATTTCTGACATTGTTACTAATGCAACTGTGGTGCCTGGTTTTCTTTTGTCAGATGTCGATCCTAAGATTCTTGCACGGGGCACTCCAGGATTTTCGGGCGCGGATTTACAGAATATGGTCAAGTAAGCATAGGATTTCTCTTTCTATGTCTGTAGATGCCGATTCTCTGACAGTCAAGCCGCCATCCAAGCATCAAAGGAGCGCGCATCTGAAGTAATGTTGAAACACTTTGAATGGGCGAAGGTGACTTTTTTTTGTTAAAGTCGCCTGTCATCCGCCATTACTGAACATTATCAGGATCGAATCATCATGGGTGCCGAACGCAAGAGTCAGTACATTGAACACGATGCCAAACTTGCGACTGCGTATCATGAGGTCTTAGGGTATACTATTGTTTTATATGGAACTTGGTCTCACCTTTTTTATCAGGGAGGACATGCTCTAGTGGCTTTGTATACAGATGGTGCAATCCCTTTGCACAAAGTCACCTGCGTTCCACGAGGTCATGCTCTTGGATATGTGCGTTCTTGAATCCCGACCAGTTACTCTTGTTTCTCAAGCATTTGAATGTACTCTCCGATGACAGACTTCGCTACTTCCAAAGGACGACCGCCTTTCCATCAGCCTCAAAGAGTACCGCGCGGATATTGATGTATCTATGGGTGGACGTGTTGCTGAGCAATTGAGTACATTATCCTCCCTAAATGATTCTGATTAATTTTGACAAGTCGTTTCCTCTGTTCAGTTTACGGTGCTGATGGTGTGACCAGTGGTGCAAGTTCCGATATTCTGAGCGCGACTCGGACAGCGCGAAATATGGTCAAGGTATTGAGTGACATGTCCCTTTTCTGCTTGCGCTAAATGAGTGGTTTAGCGATGGGGATTTTCTCGATTGGGCCCAATATACTACGACGATCGAGATGATATGTTGAGTCCTGAAAGGAAAGAAGTGATCGAGGAGGAGGTCTTTAAGTGAGCTTCATTCTTTTGCATTGCTGGAGATCCACCTCTGACAAATAATCAATCATCCTTTTTCTAGGCTTGTGCGAGATGGCGAAGCCCGCGCCACCACCCTTCTAACAGAAAGACTTGATGAACTTCATAAGGTTAGTTTCCAACCAACTTGACGAGTTTAATGCCTGATCGATCACACAGCTCGCTCATGCTTTGGTTGAGCATGAGACTCTGGACGCCGACGAAGTCAGGAAAGTCATCAAGGGCGAACCAATAAGGACTATCACCGAGGTATTGGACGACGAACTTTCAACCTTGGAAAGCCGGAAACAAACTACCTCATGACATGTGAGCACATAAAGTGAATTCACGTCGTTTTGAGATGAATGTAAGGTTGAGACATGGCCTTTGGAGCTCATGGCCAGAATAGCCTGTCAGGCTCATCGCGTCTGGGACAACAGAACCTGAGGAATGTCTCGGCTTTCGATGATTATTAGAATATCTGTATCTTTATATTCTTTTTCAAACTATTACATAATGATGCAGACAACCCTGTCAATGAGTGTTGAACGTTAAACCCAGTCGAACGTGCAACTAGATTTCAACGTTCAATCTGGCTGGTCTTCAAGCCGACGTCCAAGCCCCAAGAGTAGAAGTCTGTCGGTGAATCCTCCGTTGTACTCCGTTTTTCCTGGCTGACTCTGCCAGTGTTGGATCAGTACCTCACATCCTTCAAATTGCGAACTTGTACCTGTCGGGGGTACTACGAACAACCAGAGAGAATTGGGACACGGGGTTCGGTGGCTAGATACATCTAAAAACGCATATCCTTCCGAGAGCCAGTTGTTACTAGGTGCTTAGAAAATGTACTCAGTACCCATGACATGATATTCAAATTATTATATACATCTGAGAGACTACTTACGCTTGTTCGTAAGCAGTGCACGACTTGAGTATTTTTGATAGGCCTTGTGATCCATCCTAAACATTCAAATCAAAATCGACAAGCATTTGGTCGTCAATGCCACCATCCCCATAATCATCTTCATCATTGATACTTTCCTGTGCCTGAGCCAAGGCCTTTTGCTTTGCTTGAACCTTTTCAATATCCTCTAGGGTCCAAAGAGATATCCCGGTTTGGTTTTCGTTGGGATTCTGAGAAATTGAACGCATGAAAAGTTTGGACAAAGTCAGAGCCATGTCGGTCGAAAGATTTGAAGCTGTTTCCGTAATATACTGGTTGATCCATCGTGGAAGTTTGGCACGTTTATCGGCACGCGCGAAACGCTGTGAGTCCAATCAGAGTTCTGAAGTCGATCGTACGCAAGTTTTTTGAATACTCACCTTGTCGGCGAATACCATAAGACCCCAGTCTGTTTTACCTCTCAGCACACGACCGACACACTGAGCCGCGTTTCGCATGGCATCAAACCCTAGGAATTCAGATTCACGTATTCGATACGCATCTCGAAGGTATTCCAAGCGAGCTTTCAGGATTCGACTTTCCGTGTACTGATACGGAACACTTGATACGATCAGGTCAATAGTAACATCTAGGATGAATAGACAGCACCGACCCAAACATGATCACAGCACGACCATAGTTATGGTCAAAATCAATTCCCTCCGACACTTTCCCTCGAGCTACAGATAGGAGGACGGCACCCCGTCCATTATCGCAAGCCTGTAAAGATATCACCAGTGTGTCAGCAAGGTGTCCTTGACTTTAGGTGTAAGCTGACCCTCCGATAATTCTCCAAGGCAATGCTGGTTTCGTTTGCATCCGGGGTTTCAACGAATATAAGTTTGTTTTTCCAAACTTCATTTAGAATCCCCTGGGATTCATTACATGGAAAACTCCGGAAAGAATCTTCAGAAAGACTCACCATGTCATTCCAAGCGGCAACGATTGATTCCATGTAGAGATAACTGGGAAAGAATGCCACAATACCGTCCGGTACAATTTTGCTGTATTCAATAAGAATGCTGCCGAAGTTACGGACCACAGCAGGGTCGTTTCTAACCTCAAATCTAGAACTGATTGCCACTTGGTCACTGCCCCTGGTTATAACCTATAGGACATGAACAGTGACACGACTAGCTAGGGGGGAAATCACGTACTAAAGGAAGGAAAGCGTTCCGGGTCAAAGTCATAGGATAGGTTTCTTGTACAACCGGGGTAAATTGCAGCATCTTAGGATACATGTCCAAGGGAGAAATCGTGCCGGATGTTATGACAACGCTGCTAAAACGTTCAAATACGGGTTTGATGGCGAGAGAAGGGTCAAGACAGCTGGTTACAATCTGATTTATAAGAGGAACAGGATGGAAACACAAAGAGCACGAACGTGAAGTGAAATACAGGATTGGGCACGGTCGCATTGTCGGTTTCAAAAGGTTCTAAGATAAGCAAAAAGCCTGCATTTACAACGTCCGAATGTCTGTGAAAAGAACGAAGCAGTAGATGTCAAGAATTTACCTCTTTCATACGTCGCTACCAGTGTTGCAAAGCCTGCGACTTTCTGAAGGGCTGAATGTTCATCCAATCGACCAATATTCAGAGTACGGATCAAGGACTGTAACCGCTCAGCACAGAATCTACGCGACGACCGTTAACCCCGGCGGATGGCAGGGATGAGAATTTACCTGAGTGGCCGTCTTTCAATGTATGTGATGTCTTTCAGATGCTGAAGGAACGACAGGGGCGTCTCTGCTACAACATGAAGTACTCTCATTCGAGTCTAGGGAGGTTACCAGAACCGATAATGAACTCAGAGAATGGAAATCAACCTTGAGGTATTCGACGAAGCGCTTGAGAAAGGCGACGAAATGCTCAGCTTTTCTGATATTCCCAGGAACAGCCTCATTGAGAAGATCATCGGGCAGAACTGTCCAAAGATAGTCAGCTTTCGACGATCCTGAATCCGTCCTTTCACATGAACGTACGGGGGTTGGCCATGAAACCGTCAGTGTCGTCAACGGCATCTTGCAGGCCTTCAACAAGCCTCGCGTATTCATCTTGAAGCTTCGCCGCATCTGTAGTTTTAACCCTGTATAGGAAGTGGCGGACGGTCAGGGTAGTTCCATAGACATGCGTCTTTACCTACTCTTCAATTTTCTCGCTCAGTTTAGTGACACTACGGGTCGCTGAATCCAACATGGGCCTAGTTAAGTCGATGCTTAGTGATTCTATGCAGACGTTGTCTTCAAGTATGGTGCCATTAGTGGATATCAAATCTTCAACCGACAGGACGCACCAATATTATGGGCTTCGTCGAAGACTACAATAGCATCTTTTGACAACTCATTTGAAACTTGTTCCGCAACCTTAGGGTCCAATAAGTAATGAAAGGAATATATGATAATGTCAACGAATGGCATCTAAACACCATCAGTATTCCATCTGTTGACCAGCTGTGACAGAATAGCTGACCATTCGGCGGACTGTAAAATACGGACATAGCCCTTTGTCACGTCCATACTGTAGCACGTCCGCTAATGTCCAAATTCCAGGCGGGACAAGATTTCCTGGTTCCAGATTCGCTAGATTCTAGGCGCATGGCTTCAAAATTGTTGCAATCAATAATTAAGAGGTTTGTACTTACTTCATGCCAGTCACAGAGTTCTACAGACCCGGGATTTGCTCTCCCCTTTTCACAAGCTGCAGTGTTTGTCATATCACGACATCGTGCATCTACGACTTTTCCCTTCTTCTCCTTCGAGACCTGGCACATTGTCGAGTTACATTCATTGCAACGCACTACAACGGTAAACATACCTCTGGATGTATGCAGAGGTTCTTTCGGCTGGTCAGGCCTAACCCTGAATAAATCTTCTCCTTCTCTCTATCTTCGTCTGTCTCTGCTTGAGATATACGATATGCCATCAGGCGTTTAAGTTCAGCAAGAGCTTTTTCAATCTCTGGGACAGTCCGTGAACAATATATGAGCTTCCGCCGCATTGGATGGAACTTGCTACGGAATAAGGCTGAGAATGTAATATTCTGAAGAAGTCTCATTCACCTGTTGATACGAAACAATTAGGGAAAGTAAAGATACAGTTTTCCCTGTACCAGAAGGCATCTCTAGGACACAGTGCCCCTAATCATGCTGAATTCACATATGTATTAAGGCAGTGCGAAGAAGGGCATACAGTGGCATCGAGGGTCCTTTTCAAATCGCACATGTAAGCATATTGTTCTGCCAATCGTCTAAGTGTGGATTGTCATCGGGTAAGACATCACTGCTCACCAGGGTAGATTCGGTCATAAGGAAATATGACCTATAACTTTTCAGTGTTCACAGGCCATTTCGTTGAAATCCCAAAACGCACAGGTAGATTGTCAATGAAAAATTTCATGCTGGACCTATTCGAAGAAGAGGATGGGTCGCCAATGACAAGTTCGAAATATTTCAATGAGAAGGTACTAGCGAAGGTACTAGCTTCAACGATACATTGCCAGATATATGCTATATTCCCGCTACTCTGTAGTGGGTTGTAGTTCGATTTCGTGCCAACCGTAGTAAGACACGCGCATGGCACGTGATCATGGAAAAATAGCTCCTTTTCTGTACTTCTCCTTTTGCTCGTGTCGACGTCTCCCTTAGATTCACTTCTGTTTTACATACGATTTAATTATATCAGGCACAAGAGTCTTTGCAGACCAGAATCCAAGTTCTCAGAGTCCATCCTGCTGGAAGGTTTGAAATCAGGATCTGTCCGTTTGTCGATGGGATCATCTATGTATCCTGAGGCCAAACCCTGGGCCTTTGTTTGCTAAGGTTCCCTTACTCCCCCATACTTACCTTATCTCAACAACCACTAACGTTCTCAACCCGGAGAAAGAAAACAATCTCCCACTCTCGTTTACACATTAATTCAACCTGATGTACTTTTAACTTTTCACTACCCTTTGGCAACAACAGTGTTGCAACTTGGTTGCGGCTCCTTGTCAGATCCATACATCCAATGAGTGATTAAACGTCAAAGTGTCCATTAAGTATCTAAAGTCCAAGCAACAAAACTTGGCTTTTAAAGGATGAGAATACTACACGTGGATTGTAAAATGTCCACAGATCATACGAAGAAACTTCATAAGGGATGTTACAACTTCGTAAAGAATAAAGGTGACATGATTATGCGTTGTCTGGTCCGGAACCTTGCGTGGCGACAGTTATCGATTGAAGAGCATCCATTTCGCTGTCGTCGAAGGTCGGGGCACTGAGTAGGAACGGACAACAGATACAAGGCTTACCCTTCTCCGAGAATTCCATACCCGTCGTTTGGAGATTGTCCTGTAGTGTTGGGGAGCGGGGACTGTGGAGTCTCATCGCTGTTTGGTGAGATTGGCGTCCCCGGTTCTGCAGTGAGGTTGTCTTGGGACCACTAGATAGCCCACGTTAGATAGCAGACCGATTGTGGATGAATGAAGCCTTGCCTGGTACTGAAGAACTCCTTGTAGGCCACCAAGGACAGCAGCTGGAAGAGGTTGAGCAAAATGTCGAAATATCATATGATGATATATACCTTGGACCCATTGTTTGTATGCGTCGTCACGTTGATCGTCAGTCACACCAAAGGGTTGTGTAACGTTTGTCGACGTAGCTGACAAAAATATTAGAAACGGAAAAATAACTTGGATATAGCATACGCGAATCGGGGCCAAAGGGCGCTACTGTCGAATTGAACGGAACAAAGGAAGGCGTATTGTTTTGTGTCACCAATCCAAAACCAGTGAGTGTAACAGGTTTGTTAAAACTAAAACAAAACAGAATCAGCGACGAACTGGAAGAGAGTTATTCTTTTTACAGTTTGGCCATGTCAGCATGAAGCCTTATCCAATTCAAACCAATCTCCAAGGTTTGGTTGAAAGCAGGGAGGCTGGGATCTGGTGGATTTTGCGAATAATCGAACTGGTCGGGAAAGAGCTGGAATGAGCCAAAACCAATGTCAGGGATGTTTATGATGTCCGCGCTGTCCACCCCTTGTGATCCGTCGAACGCCGACGCCATGGAATTGAGGTCAGATTGGCGTTTTGTTTCTGCGACAGAATCAATTTCAGCCTTCTGAGATAAAATCACACTCACGTGATGCTGTCCATCGCCCTCTAATTTTGACGCCATCGAGTTGGGCACCGGCACGTTTCTGACGCTCTCGTTGTTTTTTCCAAGCGGCTTTTCTCTCTTTCAAGAGTTTCGCCTTGCTCTGAGGTTCAGGGATACTACGACGCAATCCTGGCGCAGGAGACGGCTGAGGCGCAGGAGGCACCACTCTTGGAAACAATTTCTTGCAACCAACGCAAAAGAATCCTTGGTTACTGTATCCAGTCAGATGAGCCATGGGTGATGATATATTCCGGAATTTCTTACCCGGAAGACACGACATGATTAGGGTCCACCTGTTTTACATGCTGGGCGATCTCCACATGCCATTGAGTAACATTTTGTGCCACACAACCAGAGGAACTTGGCATTGTAGAGTTGCATCTAGAAAGACTTCAGATTTCACATAGTAAATCAGAAGGTGTTGGCTAACCGAGGATCATTTGCTATTTCCCTAGACGAAGTGTGTAAGAAATTGATCATGACTAGATGGGTTAACCGACCAGGCAAAAACATTTGTCTTGTTCACGTATCGAGATACAACTTGGCTCGTATAATTCATGAAGGCGTCAATAAGTGTTCGGTTTGTATAAAATTGATCATGTTCCTGAGGACCGCCGAAATTACGAACATAGGTGTCCATGCCACCTGTCAAAATGTAGTTCATTAGAGTTATTCTCGTGAAATTCAATTTGTAACACACCGTAGGAATTGCTTAGAAAATTCCGCGGCAAAGTTGTGTTCGATCCTGACATTTGCCGGATCTGAATTGGATTGAAGCCATCGGGTAATGGTTGATCGGGACCAAGGATGGGATTCCAGTTGTTCGTGAGAGAGAGCAGAACATAAAGACCATGATTTTGCGCTAGTTCAATCACCTTATCCAGCTTTTGCAATCCGTTGGTCCCGTTGTTGATCGACAGTGTGCCGTTACTGATCAGTTGGAACCATGTTCCATTCTCAGGAACAGTCGAAACATCTGATTTTCAAGCGTGGATTCAGTGATGGACAGATAGGATAATGAAGAGAAGACACAGACCGTTGAATGCCCACGTTCTGACTACAGTGAAGTTGGCGGCACGGATAGACGCCAAGGTGTTGTCGATATCTTGCTCAGTGTTTAGGGCGCTCAACCAGTACGCGTTGGTTCCCACAAATTTGAAAACGCTAAGGGATCGCATAAATGGCCAGGTTAGTTCAGTCAAGGCAAGGTAGCCACGGCTATAGAAATACCTTCCGTTAACGAAAAATTGGCCGTCCTGGACGGAGACAAAGGGAGTGTCAGGAACAGTATTCCACCTCTTCGCCCTCTGAATGGTTTGGGTAGGGCTAGTCGCAGACACTGCGATCACGGCAAGAACCAGCAGCCAGAGAGCGCAGAACATGTTGGCGGCGACGGGCAGGAAGAACCGTAAGCGAGATGTGCGAGGACTTCGGTACATATAAGTACGGGCCACATATTATCTCCGTGTTTTCCACGTGTTCGAAATCTAGATAATCGAAGAGACACCCTCCTTAATATGGCAACTTACACCTACATCACGGTTCATCGCGGCCATTCGTACGCCGTGTAGGAGCGTGTAGGTATGAGTGTCAGCTGGTTATGTCGGATTTGGTTAGAGTCAGGCTGTGAATGTTTGTACAACTTCCCGAATCCCGACCGCGCGCGACTTCTATCACCGCTGAATCAATTTCAACGCGCCTCAACTTTTATATAAATCTATCATGATGTTCAGAGGATTCGTACCCACTCTTGTTCGGTCCGCTCCACTCCACAGGCGTCTGGTCGCGTATCCATCACGGTGCCGTTACTCTCACGACGACTCTCTGAAACGAATTGTGGCTTCTTCTAAAGTTCTACGGGTTGGCAAAGGTGTCATTAAGTACACTCTCATCGCCTCTCTTGGTGTCATTACTGCTACCATTGTTGGCTTTGAGGGAACACACCTATGGATTGAAAAAGTCGAGTTATCTCCAGAACAAAACCCTGAGGTAAAACTTTGGGAGTGGGACCAAGAAGTCGAAAAATGGTCTGGCGACTCGGTCATGGGCGGAACTGACCCCGCCCTCGGACATCACGGTCGACACCGGGTTCGTGCGGCATGGGCAGCGTACAATTGGGGTGAGAGTAATGCGGCAGCCGTCATCGCTCCGGATACTAAATTTGCACGCGGCGAGAGTCAACCAGAAGATTTGGAACTCGTTGACGCTAATATGTCAACCGCCCAGACTTTCCTACGCGGGGCGCTACGTGTTGCTAACGAACGCGATTCCGATGGGCACCTCCACCCGGAAACTATATCACAACTGATTTTCCGACGCGCTTCCATTCTCGAGCGGTTGGGTCGAGACGCTCTACAGGAATCAAAAACTGAATACGAACGGGCATGGGTCGGTTTTTCTCGCGAAGGGCTCAGCGCTGCGAGCATCGCTGTAAGGCTCGGAGAAATCAGCCTCCAGCTAAATCAACAGAGTGATGCCGTTCTGTGGTGGTCAAGGGCTATCAAACTCACTCACGGCGAGGTCCCAGACGATTTGAAAACGCTACCTGCAGCCCTTGAGAGTTTGCCCCCGTCACCTCGTGCTCAGCGCATTCTGGCTACCACACTTGTCACATTATCTGCGTTTTATGCCCAAACCGGAAAACTCAATCAAGCACAAGCGCTTGAGGAAGCAGCCCTGACCACACTTCGTACTGTGCCAATTCCCACACCCTTGACATCAGCATCCCCTCCGCATGCTCTTCACGCCCTTTATCTTCTTCATCGTTCTTCCCTCATATCAGTTCATCTTGCTGAAGTGCTCAACGCCCGAGGCAAACCCCTCGCCTTGTCCATTCAATACTTGACTTCTGCTGCTGAATCTTCCGAGAGAGTCGCTCGGGAACTGACGGGAAAATCTTCGTCAGAAAACCCCGCTCCACTTAAGGATACAGTACCATCGCCGGCATATACGGACTCGCGATCAATGAAGAAACCAGCACTGGCCCTCCTCCGGGATGCCCGCAGGACAACCGCTGAAGCTTGGAATCTTATTGGTATCTTGAATGAAACCCAAGCAAAGAACCTCCCGGCTGCGTTGCAATGTTATGAGCGTGCTGTTCAATGGGCAGGGACTACAAATCAGACATCACATATCATGAAACCGCACGAAGGGATCCTAGAATCCGAATGGACTTCAATCTGGAATAACTATAATCGTGCCAAGAAGAGTGCAGAAGGGACGTTGTAATGCCTCAGAGTTTCTGGGATGATGTATTCTCACCATCACTTGTCAATCATGAATCATTGAAGGAGATTCGATGGGTAGTAACTATAGAAAATCAGTGTGGGATACATCATCGACATCCCAGGTCATGCGGTTTATACAAAGCGGGGTAATTCACAAGTCATCTGTTGCCCAACCCACTGAGGTTCCATGCGATCTGTCTTCTGAAAACGGGCAACATCCCGACCAATTTGAATAGCCAGTAGCTGATGTTGAAAAGTCCACCACTGACGGCCCCAAATACATTGAGTACGGACATGATCCTTTTCGTCAGTCGAATCGTAGAAAGCGCTCGAGCGCGGCGAGTCGCAACACACTCTTCTAATAGATGATCATTGGAATGAAGTAAGTCATGGTTGGACGTGGCATGAACTGCAAGAGCAGGTCCAATGAAAATCGCATCCCGAATGCCAAGGTTCATTCCAAGGCCGCCGGCTGGCGCGTGTATGTGAGCGGCATCACCAACAAGAACCACAATACCCCGCTTCTGTTCTCGGCTAGCCTCAGAAGAGCCAAAACGAATGAGAAACTGGTCAGCAATGGCAGCATGTGTTCTGAATCGTGTTGCCCAAACAGTTTTTGAGATGTGGATAGGGTTTGGGTTGACAGACGAATCTGAAGACAGGTACAGGGGTCCTTGTTCATTGAGATATTGTTGAAGATATGAAGTGGGAGGGTTAGAAGGCGGAGGTCCAGCGGATACAGGAACATTAAATCCAATTCTGTACACCGCTTCCGAATGGGGGGACTCTCTAGGCAGTGGGGCGAGCAGGAAAAACATTCCATCTGAACCGGTTCCATGAATTTGGTTTGTCGGCAATTGAGGGCTCGTTGATGAAAAAGACACATCTGCAAGGACCATCTGTGCTAGACGTTCATTGATGTGTGCTCCGTCTGGATCAGCAAAGCCAACACCAGCCATTTGACGAATCTCATAGAAGTGGTAAGGTTACGGTTGACTAGCCTGACTTCTGAAGTTAGGCTTACCACGGATTTAGCACCGTCAGCACCTAAGACATACTGAGCTGTGATGACCTTGCCAGAGTCAAAAGTAACGACCAATTCCCCATCGTCATTGGATTCAAGTCCTATGACCTTCTCAGGTCGAATGACATTAACACCCAGCTCTTCGAGGTGGGCTTCGAGCACCTGTTCAGTGGTGCTCTGAGATATGATGAGGACGAATGGAAACTTGGTATAAGGCGCAAGGGAAGCAAAATCTGCGCTCATTAAAGGGATACTTCTGTCAGAGACCTGCATACCAGTCCCTTTGATTCCGGAAGCAACAAGGGCGTCAGCACACCCAATAGAGTCGAGGGCCTACACAAGCCATTTTTACTAAGTCCGCAAAGGTTGGGACGAATTCGTCATGTACCTCGAGGGTTGCTGCATGAATCGTGATAGCCCGTGAAGCTTGTCCTCTGTTACCGGATGCTTCAACAATCAAAAAATCGTAGAAATTCTGCTTAACAAGAGAGATCGCAGCGGCAAGACCTGTTGGGCCAGCACCTACGATGAGAATGGTTGTTCGCTGTGGGTCGGACATAGTCGTCGTCCAAGCTGGAGACTAAGCCAAGGTTGGCCAAGTTGTCAACATGTTCCGTGCCGGTCACACGGTCGTTCAAAGGTGCCATGGCATTGGCATTGGAACTTCAAAACCACCAATCCTTGGCAGAGGCACACGCCTACCTCTCTTCCTTCGACATCGATCGACCCCTTCTCATCTGAACCTTCCTAACCCAACCCAATCCAATAATTACGCCACCATGGCTAATGCTCAAGCCGCGTCAGAACGTTTTCTGGCTGATCGCGCTGCTCCTCTGTGTAGTTTAGATATCGCCAAATCCTTTCAACAACTCAGGTCATTGATTTTCGTACTCCTAGTTACAAACCACTCATTAATATCTTCATATGTAGCTCCAAAGAAAAGAAGTACGCGCATTATCTAAACCTTGCTTCGTGGGCCGGTGCTCGAATCATCCAAGGTTTGTGTGTAGATCGTGCGTCAACCATACAAGAAGTTACTTGGGATTCAATCAGGACAATGGACTCCTCATGCGTCAAATTTATATGATCTCCTGATCTTGACTTTCAGCACCCCAGAAGGTCGCCTCGCTGATCTCACTGCTCTTCAGCAGCAAACGGATGTTTCGACCGAAGAATGGGACGATTTGTTGCAATACACGTCTCAGGTGAGCGTACGATTCTTATCCGATGATTATGCTCTGATTGTACTCCACAGGTTCTTAGCAACCTTGTGAACTTCAAGACGTTTGGATTCACCAAGATAGTACCCCGACTCTCGGCCGACAAGTTCGAGGCTGTTATCAAGCATTCCCAGAACTCCCGAAAGGCTCTTAAACTGTGGACAGATGTAAGGCATTTAAACTCATCGAATGAAATGCTCATTATCAACCTCGTACGATATTATAGCTAAAAGAACATATTTACGCACTTGTCCCGAAGCCTGATCTCTTCATCGGCAAACGAAGTCTAGGACACGTATCCAATTATTACCTGGGGCAACCAGTCACAGACGAGGATGTTGCCGCTGTTCAGACAGCGGCCGAGAATCTCGGTATCGACGTGCTAAATACACGGTTGGTCTAGAGGAATGACTCAGATCATTGTCACTGATTCGTTATTTCATTTCAGCGTTGTAAAAAACCGGCCGGATAATTTTACTCTTCTGGTTGCTTCGGCCAAATCTCAGCCATCGGCAACGCACTCTGTCGAATATAAGTCTTCAAAGGCAACTTTGAAAGTCGAATATGGCGACTTCTCTGAACCTTTGCAGGCTGTCGTTGCCGCTCTTCAAGAAGTAAGTCATTCAACATCAAAGAAGTTTAGGTCGTGCCTCAGCATCTTGTTATAGGCGAAGAAGTATGCCGCCAATGAACATCAAACCGCCATGATCGAAGGCTATATTAAATCGTATGAAAACTATTTTTTGAATCCGCAGAAATCTGATTTTCTACAGGTTCGAAACTGGCTCTATTCGGGACCACAAGGATGCTTCGAAGCACTGGGTCAGAGATATCAGCCCTGTCGTGGAATCATACATCGGGGTGAGTATAGTTTTGCGTTCAAGCCAATTTGAAGCTCAAAATGATAGTTCATTGAAACATATGTGGATCCTTACGGGGCCAGGGCTGAATGGGAAGGTCATCCTAAGATCTCGGCTTTTCCTTTCGATTACGGAGCCTGACTTTCCTTCAAGGGTTCACGGCGATCGTCAACAAGCAACTCAGCGCCAAGTACGAAATTCTAGTTAACAATGCTCCTGAATATATCAAAGTCTTGCCATGGGGTGCCGATTTTGAAGTTGACGTATTCAGGAAGCCTGACTTCACCGCCCTTGAGGTTGTTTCCTTTGCCACTGGCGGTATGTCATCTATGTTTTTGGCACTCGATTCATTCTCACTGCCCCAATTTAGGTATTCCTGCTGGCATCAATGTGTGTTTCGAAGCTCTGTTGACAGCTTCTGTTGAATCACTGAAGTACCTTGTGATTTAGATCCCTGTATGTTGACTGAGGCTCAGGTGGACGTCTACAGCTGAAGTCCTTTTCTAGAACTACTACGATATCCGTGAAACAACTGGCTTCAAGAATGTTTCTCTCGCCGTAAGTTATCTCATTCAATTTTTCTGATTTGAATTTCGATCTGGACATTGACAGAATATTCTCGCTGCCAAAGCTCCGAGTTCGTGCTCTATCCCCTTGCATTGATGATTCTCATGTGACTTTTTTCACCAGACGAAGAGTTAACGTTCATTCACCCGGATGACGTCGAGCTCTATAATGCATGGGATAGTCGTGCCTTCGAAGTACAAGTTGCTAATCACGAACTGCTCGGACATGGATCCGGTAAGCTCTTCGAGGAGAAGGCTGATGGTACCAAAAATTTCGACCCAAACAAGGTTTGCTCTTGTCAACAAACTTCCGTCAATTCAAAGTCAAGCTCTTTTTACAGGTGATCAATCCCCTCACCGGAAGACCTGTGTAAGTTATTAGTTGGGATTCCGACTGTCACCCTGACAGGATGCAGTACTTCATGGTATAAGCCGGGACAGACCCCTGGTTCTGTCCTTGGAGAAGTCTCATCATCAATGGAAGAATGCCGCGCTGAGACTGTCGCGTTGTTTTGTGAGCATCGACCATTTTTCTCGGCGTACGTGGAGTTCTTACCTTGTTGGACTAGTGGTTGGACACCGAGACATCCTGAAAGTATTCAACGTTGAGTGTAACTTTTGCCTATTGCATTGGTTCGAACTCAACTCCTGATCTGCCAGTATACTGATGAGAAAGCAATTGAGGATATCCAATATATCACCTTCCTGTTGATGGCGCGCGCGGGTCTCAGGGCTTTGGAGTTTTATGATCCCGCAACCCAGAAACATGGTCAAGCACATATGCAAGCCCGGTGAGCGCGTAACGCGACTCAGTTCCTTAATAAGATCTTTCTAATGTCATCTGTAGACTAGGAATTACGCAACACTTGATCAACTCCGGCATTGTACGGCTTGAGGAAGTTCGTGGCGCAAACGGACAGCTAGAGAACCTCTATGTCCGGGTACGTAACTATCACTCCTAAAGTGCTTCATTCATCAAGACCTCCATGGTAGGTTGATCGTGAAAAGGTTCTCACCGAAGGAAAGGATGCTGTCGGAAGGCTGCTTGTCAGCCTGCAAGTCTACAAGAGCACAGCAGACGGTGCAGGGGCACGTGAATTCTACAATACACTCACAAAGCCCCTCCCTGGTTGGGAAGGTGACATTCGAAACCTCGTGTTGCGCAAGAAATTGGTACGTCTGTGCCCTAACGAACCAATGTTGAATCAGAGGTCGACCTTCCTTCCCGAACAGCCTCGCAAGATTTTTGTCCAGCCCAATACCCAGCTTATTGAGGGTGAGGTTGTGCTGAAAGAATATCCGCTCACGCCTGCTGGCGTGATTGAAAGCTTCATCGAGAGAAAGCTGTAAATAAGAAAGAGTGAAATTCAAAAATATGATATATGCAAGGGTAGTAGCTATGGCATTGACAACAGCGAAGTGAGTGTGAATATGCGTAGTAATGAATGGTACAAAATGAATAGTCCTCGATATGCCGACAATGAGAGAATGGATAAAAAGAATGTCCGTTAGATTGTTTCCCGAACGAGGGCCACAACCACTGTGACGCTGTCGTACTGTGAGCAACATGGTCTAAATGAGGGGTATACACACACACTCATCTGGTTTCTTTGGAGGCAGCAGAAAAGGAAAAGTTAGAAACAAGTTGGAAATGAGTGACTAGATTACTTACCCCTCCCGTAAAATACATACCATGTCTTGCGGCTTCCCCTAGAATGATCAAAATTTGAGTAAAAGTTTGCAACTGCAAGGATCAGACACACTTTCGAAAGGGCTGACTCGCGCAACGCTATACATACAGAGCTTCGCATAATCCACTAGGCAATCAGCAATCGTCTGCACCTGCTCATCTTCTGTGCCACCCCTGCGGGCAACAAGGGCACAAAGCTGAACTATCTCGGACGCGAAGACATTGTCAGCCAGCCCATCAGTCTAAAGGGGGTTTGCAAAAGGTTCGATTAGATTTTGCAGAGAAGTTCATGACGCACATATGCGATGACAATGTCCCCATCCCCAAGTTTGACACGATACGTCTCAGCCTCGTTCGGATTATCTACGCATGCTCGTGAAAAGCGGCGCAAGGACGTGGGTAATTTAGTTAGTTGTCTGCAAGGCAGGTAGTTCGTTAATATGGACTAATCGTCTGTTTGAGTCTACGGACTTTGGGCAGTTGAAGAAATGGGTTTGAGGACGTTGTCGATAGAGTATTGAGTTGGATCGAATGACGATAAATCCGCTGTCACCAAGACTGATGAAAAGAGCAGGATTAGTACACAGGGAAATATTGCACTTTTGGCGAAAACTGAACTTGGCGGAGCGTAACACCCCAGAAGAAGCATTTAAGGTTATAAGGCATGCCGTACTGGCTCCTAGTCTCCATCACATCAGCACATCACCATTAGATGAGTTTGGAGTGAAGATGAGCATGTACCAGCCTGTACAAACTTCTCTCGCAAAACTCCTCCGTACGCGAGGTCAAGGCACTCGTATGGTGTCATCTCCCAACCCTCAATCTCTTCACGCTCCTCATAGTCCAGTGTAGGGTCGATTTCAGGCTCTCCAGCCCATGCATTGCGCGAATAGCGGTGCGCATGGAACATGAGCGCCTGAGAGAATAATGAAGGGTCAACTCCAGATTCCGCCCACCCCCCAACACCGTCTGAAACGCCAAATGCGATGCCCTATATATGCAATTAAGCATTAAAAGGACCGAAGTTACAGAAGTCAGCGGAGGTCACGTACAGAGTCATTTCGCATCTGAACAGAATAATGTCAGTGCTGATTCCACGGGATGGGTCAAAAGGACACACAGGTTGCACGAAGAAAAAGTCCTGTCCCGCGGACGTGCTATCGGCCGCCTTGAGTTTAGAAAGGGTATGATCCCGCCACATCCCAATGTCGCTGTCGGGTGGAAAAAAGGGCGCATTGGGGCCCTGTGACAAGTTTGCTTGCTTGCCTGCCCAGCTGGCGCCGACGTGGAATTTGTAGGGGCGAAGTGGTGCTGATGACATGCTTCGTGTAGAGCGGAGGGACTTGCGGAGGATGGCGCGCACCAAAGCCGGGGCACGGGCATAGGGGAAGGGCATAGAAAGCTCTGAAGCCACGGTGGCGCGGCGGGAGAAGTCATCATCACATGACCGATCCAAGTAGCTGTCAGGCTCAATGTCTGTCATTCAACAAAGTTCTATGTACATAGCCTAACTCGACTTGGCGCCCCATGTATTCCAGTCAAAACCTTTCTTGACTTGCGTAGGCTTTTTCTTGCCCTTATCACCCACGACCAACCCATCATCCACTCGACACTTCTTTGTCCTTGAGCTGTCAATTGAAGGCGTTCGCTTCATTGAGGTGATTTGTGAATCACTGCAGCCGGACCAGGTGCTATGGAACGCAACAGGTTTTGTCTTGTGCAAAGACGGCCCCATAAATGAACTCGATTTCACTCCCGGCGAGTTCGCGATCGCACTTGAGCACTTCACATCACCATCCGCCTTTGAATTCGGCGGAAGTTCAGGAACTTCCACGGCCGAAATGGATCTCAGGTCTATTCCACGATCCAAATGTCCCACAATACCGGGTACAGAATACCGCCGAAATGGATTCCTGCCTTGCACACCTGGCACCTGTTTTGATTCTGGGGTGTTATTTGAGACACCCACCCCAGATCTCCGCCTAGCACTAGCGCTTTCCCGCAGCGCGTCGATCCGTGCTTGATTTATCTGGAAAATCCTTTCCGTGCGATTGATCGAGGCCACGCGGGTCACGGCCTTGTCCTTGGTCGAGCGTCGTGCCTCCGTCTGGTTCAGCAGGAAAGCGCTGTGCTCTTCCAAGGCTATCCATGGAGGAGGGGTCCGATAGAGGGCCAGCTTTGAATCATGAGGACCAGCAGGTCTAGCAACAGCATCTAGATGTGCCCAAGTATAGTAGGTTTTGGCACTGTAGTCATTGACCAGGTCATACCTGATGGGCCGGGAAGAGTGTGATAGTTGGCTGTAAAACATCCTGGGTGTGGATTCTAAACTAGTGGTGTCTAAAATTGATTCAAGTTGGCGCGTCGAGCACCGTGACATGGGTGTGGACTCTGTCTCGTGTGGATCTATGTGTTCATCTTGTTCCAGGATGTGCTGAGGAAGGCTGTATGTCGCTTTCGAGTGCTTTAGATTATCAACAATGAGATGAAAGACATTTTTCGACGTGTATAAATCCGCTCCTTCAAGGGCATCAACGGCTGCAGCGAGTGGCGCAGGGTGAAAAAGATCTGATCTTGAAGAGGGCTTGAATATGTTTTTCGGCGGGCGACATTGAGTTCCTCTGAGGTCTAGATGAGCCATTAATATAGTTTAATGTAAGATACACGAGGAGGTCACCTATTGCGGCGAGGAGAGGAAATTTGGTGAGGTGTGAGTAGATCGAATCATCAATTTTGTCGCAGAACCGAAGTCTAAGGATACGGAGTGACCAAGGGCCGCGTCGCTGTGGACCATCATTGATCCAAAGAAGCGTGCCGGAGAGTACCTTGATTGCGTAAGAGGAGAGGGGCGTTGCACTCGCATCGAGGGCGACTAGAGAGTGGAGGGGGCCAAGGCGGACAATAGAAGTGTCTGTGAGGTGCGGGCAGGCGGGGAGGTCGAGAATTGTCATGAGAGAGAAGAGCGAGGTCTGCGGGATTTTCTGGAGAAAGGAGAGACGGGGGTCTGCCAGGGAGATGGTCAAGGAGCGGAGGTGGGAGGGAAGGCCGTCATATACCTGGACAAGAGCGGACCAGAGGGTCGGGTCGAGGGCATCGTCGAGGACGTCGTCAAGGACATCAGAGTAGATGGGGTGGTAGTTGAGACGGACGTCGATGGGGACATGACCAGGATAACGGGCGAGGACGCGCAGACACAGGCGGGCCAACGACGGGACGCGGCGGCGGCCAATCGAGATCATGATGGTCACGTGCGGGATCTGGGCTCTTCACAACGAAATTCCCACCCTCATCATCATCTTAAGTCCCTTACTCTCATTTACTTTCGTTCTTTTGTTTTCTAATGGCCTTTCCTGGCAGCTACGGCCTGCCAAACGACCCCCGCAACAATCCTTTTGCCCAGCGCAGACAGTACGAAGACGATCACAGCGACCATTACGGCAATCCCAATTCCAGCACTACCCGCCTTGCCTCTAGCCAGGCTTATTACGAGCAGCAGCACGGCAATCGTCAGTTACCTCTCTATCCCCCTCTTTGCTTAGTACTGATATCTCATGTAGCATCTGAAACAGACTTCGGTCCCAGTCGTTACGCCTCCTCCATCGATTCTCATGCCAGCGTTCCCAGTATATCCCCTTTCGCTGACCCTGGAGTTGGTTCCAATGAACCCTATCCCGCCTGGGCTGCTGATCAGCACAAACCCATGTCCACAGAAGAGATAGAGGACATCTTTCTTGACCTCACCCAGAAGTTTGGTTTCCAGCGCGACTCTATGCGCAACATGGTATGCTTTATGATCCTCAACATTTCAATTGGTTTACCTAATCGGTCTTTTTCTAGTTTGACTTTACAATGCATCTCCTTGACTCCCGGGCTTCTCGGATGAGTGCTAATCAAGCTCTCCTTACTCTCCATGCCGATTATATTGGTGGCCAACATGCCAATTACCGCAAGTGGTACTTTGCTGCTCAGCTCAACCTCGATGATGCCGTCGGCCAGTCTCAAAATCCAGGTCTCCAGCGCCTCAAGAGTGTCAAAGGCCCCAAATCTGGTGGAAACAAGTCTCTTGACAGCGCTCTCAATCGGTGGAGGAATGCCATGAACAACATGAGCCAGTACGATCGCCTGCGCCAGATTGCACTCTACCTCCTCTGTTGGGGTGAGGGAGGCAATGTTCGCTTCGTCCCGGAGTGTCTTTGTTTTATCTTCAAGTGTGCCGACGATTACTATCGTAGCCCAGAGTGCCAGAACCGCATCGACCCTGTGCCAGAGGGCTTATATCTGAACACAGTCGTCAAGCCGTTGTACAATTTCATGCGTGATCAAGGGTACGAAGTTCAGGATGGCAAGTTCGTAAGGAGGGAGAAGGATCATGACCAGATCATTGGTTACGATGATATCAACCAGCTGTTCTGGTACCCGGAAGGATTGGCGAGAATCGTACTATCTGACAACGTGCGTCATCCTTGTCTACCATTTGCATCTTTGATCTTATGTTCTCCTAGTCTCATCTCGTTGATGTGCCTCCAGCACAGCGTTTTATGAAGTTTAGTCGCATCGACTGGAGTCGAACGTTCTTCAAGACCTACTTCGAGAAGCGGTCTCTCGCCCACCTTCTCGTCAACTTCAACCGTATCTGGATCCTTCACGTATCCGTCTACTACTTCTATACTGCCTTCAACTCACCCAAAGTATACGCCCCGAAGAATGCGTCCAGTCCTTCTGCACCGATGACCTGGTCTGCAGTTGCCCTTGGTGGTGCCGTGTCCACGATCATCATGTTACTTGCCACTATCGCCGAGTTTTCATACATCCCAACGACTTGGAACAACGCTTCCCATCTAACCACTCGTTTTATTTTCCTTCTCGTGATCCTTGCCCTCACTGGTGGTCCCACTTTCTACGTCGCTCTCGTGGATGGTCGATCTGGCAACTCCCAGATCCCCCTTATTATTGGCGTCATCCAATTCTTCATATCTGTTGTCGTCACTCTCGTTTTTGGTATCATTCCCTCCGGACGCATGTTTGGAGACCGTGTGGCTGGTAAAGCACGCAAATACATGGCCTCGCAGACCTTTACAGCCTCATACCCGTCTCTGCCCAAGTCTGAACGCGCGGCGTCTATCTTCCTATGGCTTCTCATCTTTGGATGCAAGTTCACAGAGTCCTACTTCTTCTTGACCTTATCGTTTAGCAGTCCCATTGCAGTCATGGCAAAGATGAAGGTCCAAGGCTGTGGTGATAAAATCTTTGGATCGGTGCTCTGCTCGTTCCTTTCACGCTTGCAATCATGTATGTCATGGATCTCGTGCTGTTCTTCCTGGACACGTACTTGTGGTACATCATCTGGATCGTCATCTTCAGCATTGGACGTTCCTTTGCTTTGGGGTTGTCTATCTGGACCCCATGGAAGGACATTTATACCCGACTACCAAAAAGGATATACGCCAAATTGTTGGCAACAGCAGAGATGGAAATTAAGTACAAGCCCAAGGTAAAATTGATTCCTGTAGAGTGCCTTCGCGTGATATTGATACTTGATACCGTTACATTCTCCGATAGGTCTTGGTTTCTCAGATCTGGAATGCTGTCATTATTTCGATGTATAGGGAACATCTCCTGTCCATTGACCATGTCCAACGCCTCCTCTATCACCAGGTTGACGGCCCGGATGGCCGTAGGGTACTCCGCGCGCCACCATTCTTTACCAATCAGGATGGAAACAGCTTCAAGGGTAACTTCTTCCCGACGGGTGGCGAAGCCGAACGTCGCATTTCGTTCTTTGCCTCGTCCCTGACGACATCTTTTCCTGAACCTCTTCCTGTCGATGCTATGCCCACATTTACTGTTCTTGTCCCACATTACTCTGAGAAGATCTTGCTGAGCTTACGAGAGATTATCCGCGAAGAAGATCAGAACACGCGAGTTACCCTTCTCGAGTATCTCAAGCAGCTCCATCCAGTTGAGTGGGACAATTTTGTCAAGGACACCAAAATCTTGGCCGAGGAGACTGACGCGATGGATGGTACTGTGACCACCCCTAATGAGAAGAAGGTTGATGATCTACCGTTCTATTGTATCGGTTTCAAGACGTCGTCTCCAGAGTATACTCTTCGCACACGCATTTGGGCATCTTTACGTGCCCAGACTCTCTATCGCACAGTATCGGGCATGATGAATTACTCCAAGGCCATTAAACTCCTGTACCGTGTGGAAAATCCCGATATTGTCCAAACTTTCGGAGGTAATACGGAACGTTTGGAGCGTGAACTTGAGCGGATGGCTCGCAGGAAGTTCAAGTTCACCGTTTCAATGCAGCGTTTCTCCAAGTTCAACAAAGAAGAGCAGGAGAATGCTGAGTTCCTCCTACGCGCGTATCCCGATTTACAGATTGCTTATCTTGATGAAGAGCCTGGACCTAAGGGCGGCGATGCACGCTTATTCTCTGTCTTGATTGATGGTCATTCAGAAATTGACGAGAAAACAGGAAAGAGGAAACCGAAGTTCCGCGTCGAACTCCCTGGTAACCCCATTCTTGGAGACGGGAAGTCAGATAACCAAAATCATGCGATTATCTTCTACCGTGGCGAGTACCTGCAACTCATCGACGCTAATCAGGATAACTATCTCGAGGAGTGCTTGAAGATCCGTAACATCCTTGGCGAGTTTGAAGAGTATTCCATGTCGAGTCAGAGCCCGTACGCTCAATGGGGCCACAAGGAGTTCCAGCGCTCGCCCGTCGCCATCGTTGGCACTCGTGAATATATTTTCTCGGAGAACATAGGCGTGCTTGGTGATATTGCCGCTGGAAAGGAACAGACCTTCGGAACAATGACTGCACGCGCGTTGGCCTGGATCGGAGGCAAGCTGCATTATGGACATCCTGACTTCCTTAACGCGACTTTCATGAATACACGTGGTGGGGTGTCAAAAGCACAGAAAGGTCTCCACCTGAATGAAGATATCTTCGCTGGTATGAACGCGTTTGGGCGCGGTGGTCGTATCAAACACTCTGAATATTATCAGTGCGGAAAAGGACGTGATCTTGGCTTTGGTACAATTCTAAACTTCCAGACAAAGATTGGAACGGGCATGGGTGAACAGATGCTCAGTCGCGAGTATTATTACCTCGGCACACAGTTACCTATTGATCGCTTCTTAACCTTTTACTATGGCCATCCGGGTTTCCACATCAACAATATCCTCGTCATCTATTCTATTCAAGTCTTCATGGTTACTCGTTTGTATCTATTTCTTATCTTGGTGTTACCGGATTGACAGATTTTCTTTAGTGCTGTTCATTGGAACGCTCAACAAACAGTTGTCAATCTGTAAGGTGGATTCCCAGGGCAATGTAATTGGCGGGCAGCCAGGTTGCTATAACCTAATTCCTGTCTTCGACTGGATCAGACGCTGCATCATTTCCATCTTCCTGGTTTTCTTCATTGCTTTCTTGCCATTGTTCTTGCAAGGTAATTGGCTTTTTTTCTCACCTTGAACCTTTTCTCAATACATTATAATAGAACTCACCGAACGTGGAACTGGCAAAGCGTTACTTCGGCTTTCCAAGCATTTCCTCTCGCTTTCACCTATCTTCGAGGTGTTCTCAACTCAAATCTACTCACAATCCATCCTCAGTAATTTAACGTTTGGTGGTGCTCGTTACATTGCAACCGGACGTGGCTTTGCGACCACTCGCATCAACTTCAGCATCCTTTACTCACGATTTGCTGGCCCCAGTATCTACTTAGGCATGAGGAACCTCCTACTCCTTCTCTATGCCACCTTGGCCCTCTGGATACCCCATTTAATCTACTTTTGGTTTTCGGTTTTGTCGCTTTGCATCGCACCCTTCATATTCAATCCTCATCAGTTTTCATATGCCGATTTCATCATCGACTATCGAGAATTCCTTCGGTGGATGTCGCGTGGTAATTCCCGTACTAAAGCGAGTAGCTGGTATGGGTACTGTCGGCTCTCGCGAACCATGATTACTGGTTATAAGAAGAAGAAGTTGGGTCATCCATCCGAGAAACTGTCAGGAGATGTACCTCGAGCTAAGTGGAGAACGGTCATCTTTTCGGAGATCGTCTGGCCAATCTTCATTGCGGCCCTTTTCACTCTTGCGTATATGTTCGTCAAGTCATTCCCTGACCCCGATGGCAACTTGCCTCCAGCTCCTCTCATCCGTATCGCTATCATTGCTGTTGGCCCTGTGGTCTGGAATGCAGCTGTCCTCATGAGCTTATTCTTCATCTCACTTTTCCTTGGTCCTATGATGGAATCGTGGACAAAATTCGGTTCAGTAATGGCCACTCTCGGCCACTTGTTATGTCTCATTGGCCTTGTAGCGTTCTTTGAATTCTTCGTACGTTCAACTTGATCATGTACCATAACACGACTGACTGAGATCGTCTGCACAGTGGTTCCTCGAGCTTTGGGATGCTTCGCGTGCCGTTCTGGGAGTCATAGCAATCATCGCGATCCAAAGGGCGATTCAAAAGATTCTTATTGCTGTTTTCTTGACTCGTGAGTACAAACACGATGAAACAAATCGTGCTTGGTGGACAGGAAAGTGGTACGGGAGAGGTTTAGGAACATCCGCGATCTCCCAGCCTGCTCGTGAATTCATCGTCAAAATTGTTGAGATGTCTCTTTGGGGGTCTGACTTCCTGATCGCCCATATCCTATTGGTTATCCTCACTCCTCCAATACTCATCCCGTACATGAACAGGTTACATTCAACCATGCTGTGTAAGTGCTGTATCGTCATTGCTCGTTGAGTGTCCTCTGAGGTGTTATTCGTAGTCTGGCTCCGTCCATCGAAACAAATACGTGCCCCTCTCTTCTCTACCAAACAAAAAAGGCAGAGGCGATTGATTGTATGTCGTCCTTTGCTTTCGACCGTCCGTAGCTCACCTCTCGCTTCGTAGGTCATCAAATATACTATTGCCTATATTCTGATAGTTGCCCTACTTGCAGCATTGATCGTCTTGCGTAAGTTTTTTTCCCCTTCCTACGTTTTTTAACGTAGTGCTTAAATCCATTTGCAGCTGTTGTCTTCCGGAACCAAATCAATCTTGACACCTTTGATTGTTCCATTTGCAAGAGTATCTAATGATATATCGCTTTCACATATTATCCATTGGTGCATCCTCCATTTATATACCTTTAGCTCCATCATAGCCAACTGCATTTTGTGTACCAACATAATTACCGTAGAAGCACGGCACGTAATCTGCGGATCATCCCAACCTCTGTTTACTAATCACTCAGTACTTGCTGAGCGCTGAGCCTTTGACCTTATCATCGCTGTCAGTTGATGTCACGTGCATGATTCAGGACTTCACTGTCAGTATTTTAGTTCTCAGTTTTCTGGGTGAATGTGGTCCCCGTGAAGGTCCTAGGACTCGAGATCACTTGAGATGGACTATTTTTCCAAGTTTCTTCGTACCGGAAACTCACTGCCATCGCAGTCGCCTGTCGATCATACTCATGAATTCCAGAAATCCTGGGACATCATCAAGGTTGGCTTGAAGAATATCTCGTCATGGCACGTACAATTAATCTACCATGAACAGAACACATTGGAATACCCAGACGAGCGTCAACTCTCACGGGGAATAAAATCTACCAGTGTACCAGCTCACTTACAGTCTCTGGTTGATGCATTGGTTTGGGAGTCGACTAGAACAGAAGAAGGGTATGCCATCTAAAGTAACTAGTCACTGTACGAAGTCCTGAAAGCTGGGTAGGGGCACTGGCGCATGCCTTGAGTATCTCTTGAAGAATGGTGGGCCTCACTGACTTCCTTAGAAAAATCAGCCTTCTTTAATAATTGGTCACACAGATATACTGGGGACTCTCGTTCGACTCAGTGAAACCGATCGTCCATCTGGAATACAAGCTGAGGTGCTTCGTACGGTGCAGAACATGGTAGTCTTGATGGATGAACAATTTCTTGTTCATTCTGCTGTCCACAGAGCCATCCTCAGACTACTCCGGGACTGTATCGGAGACGATATCCAAGAGCAGCTGGACGGACGTAAAATCATGGGGGCGGCAAAAAGTTCTGTGCAAAGTCGACCATCAGAGTACGAGCAAGATTGTAAATTTTTGCCTTCTTCCATCAAAATGCATGAGCTTAGTTCTTTTGATAGTGGTCAATCTACTTTGTATCCTGTGCAGTCGCATTCGAACATATCGCGAACTGCTCATGATATTCTTTCATGATAAGCACTGGTACCGTTCCGAAGTGCTGTTTTCTGTTGAAGAACTGGACGAGGAAGATGAAGATGAGGACAACAACGACACCATCTCATCCAGCCGTGGACGATCTCCTACATCCTTACAAACATCCACCAAATCTGTCCCCGTATCTTCATTCAAGAAGACTGAATACCAGTTCTTGCTATTTGACTACCTCCTTCGATTTGTTCACCGTGAAGGACAGATTGGTGACTTTGCTCGGGCAGGCTTGCTATTCCTCATGGATGCAGCAATGTCACCTGGAGAACCCCGCTCAGGAGCAAGTGGTTCGTCATCAGAAAGCGTACCGCCAGATCCAGTCCAAGATGTTGCACTTGCTTTGGCGGAGTACATTCTTGACGGAGATTTCTCCGATGTGCTTGGTGCTGGACTAGGAGCAGTATATTCGCTTCTTCCAACCAAGTTGGCTTTTTATATATCTTCTGTCTCTGCCGACGCTTGCGGAAATTCTATGACTATTGGAGGCATTGTACTTCAATCTATGGAAGAAAAAGAGAAACAGGAAGAAAGGAAGGAGAGGTCGCGTGCGCTAGGTATTGAGGATGCCTCAAACCCAGATTTCAGAGCACGCATTGACCACTTTCTAAAATTGCTGGAATTCCTGCAAGACGTGTTACTCAAGAACGACGTCTCAGGTTCCCTGCACGCATCTTCTCTTGTCGGGGCTGCTATTGGACAGTCAATTATTGATGCGGTACGGCGCATCTTCCTTGAGAATGTGTTGTATCCCACTATTCTGGAATGTTCCGACACCGATGGAAGTGCTGTTGCAGTCATGTCGTACATTGAAGTCATGATAAGGACACTGCATCCCGGACGACTGGCCGACACCTTCGTCGATTTTTTACTCAGTGAGGACAACGACGAAGTTCGCGCGAAACAACGATCGTTTGCGAAGTTGACATCAAACGGTGAAAGTGCAACGCCGAAATCATCGGACAAGCAGCACAAGCTGCGACGGAGAAAGAGTAGCGCAATGGTTCTCCTTGAAATGGAAGCTCCTACGTCGAGGAAACAATCTGAATATTTCACGTCTATGGGTCGTTTCACACTGCGAGATCTTTTGTTGACAAATCTTAAATCTAGATCCCAGCCCACAGCAACATCCGCTCTACACCTCCTGCAATCCATGCTTCTTCAACATCCACGGATAACCATAGAGCGATTCCTCATTGTCACACTCGACCCCACGGCCACGAGCTTCCCTCATCCCTCAGTGGTCACATCCGAGATGTCACACCTGTCAGAGGACCAAGATGAAAACGTTTTCGTCAATCCAGGGGCTGATAATGAAACAAAGACGGGTCCTTTCGTTGGTACTCCTCAGTTCTTTCAGCCTGAAACAACTTTCTCAACTCATGAACGCGAAATGGGACTCTATCTTACGCTCGTTTCTCGTGTTGATCCATCACATAGCAGTGATACATTCAGCACCGGATATGAACATTATCTGGCTGACGCCCTTGTCTCTATTCAAAGCCAGTCAGCATACCAAATAATGAATGAAGATTTCAGCGGATCAGACGCTCGACGGAAGTGTAAACACAGACTTAATATCAACGATCCTGTACTAACAATTGTCCTCGAGTCTTTGAGGAGGTTCTTCCTCAACACCTCTGAATTCAATATTGCTTTGACTGGTGTGCTGGCCACTCTAGCCATCCATCCTGAGCGATCCTTAGCCGGCTGGTTGACATTTGGAACAAATGATGCACACCCACAAGAAGGAGTAGGAGTCGAGGACACGACCTCGATCGGCGAGGATGATGACGACCGTTCAATTGACTTCTTGATAGAAACAAAACTGGCCAACGACTCCAATTTTCTTCCTGCATCTAGCATGGACGAAAAGTCTCGGCCGGTCATACACACAATCTTCCACGGCCTTGTCACTCAGCTAGAACACTATCGAGCTGTTGTAGACAACTTCGATAAATTTCTCCTGGAACGAAGACAAGGGTTACTCTTCTCCGAGAACATGACAGACGCCCTCAATGTCTCGTTGGATATCTTGGATGAATCAACTGATATCTCACCGGAAACTCCGCCACCTAAGACTCAAACGAAATCATCCGCCGCCAGCTCCTTTGTCTCGTTCTTGACCCCAAAGAAGAACAAGAACGTGCCACCCCCTGCCATATCCGAGCCTTCAACACCATTAAGGAAAAATAGGGGAGGCATTGCCAGTCCATTTGGTCGTCATTATCAGGATACTGGATCAATCATGGTAGAGCCTTTCACTGTACCTATCTCAAGCTCCTGGGTGCCAACACAATCAACAAGATGGGCGGAGGGTGAGGATGATGTCTTTTTTACATCAACAAGATGGAGTGGTGATACGCCACAAATATCAAAGGTAGAAGACGGACCTAGCGTGGGAGTAGGACCAGCGAAGCCGAGTAACGTCACGCTTTCCCAACTATTGGACAATGTTGTAATACTTGAAGAAAGTCTCAAGGAACTCGCAGCGATTATTCATGCACGGAGGAGTTTAGGGATAGATTCTGTTCGTTATCTTTGAATGTACTTCTCCAGCCAACAGGTACCCAGATATCATGCTTTTGCGAACACTTTGCTCGGAATATGTGGAGATAAGTACAATGATACAAAAGAGAAATCATCAGAGGACTGATCGCCCGGTCTACTTCACCTTCGTCCAGGTCTTAGTTGCCGTCTTCGCCTGGGATTCAAGCTTACTTGACGATACCTTCGCCTTGTCTCCAAATAGACTGGTTTGTAATTTTTCAAATTCTTCGTCGTCGATATCTGAAGGCTGAGGGCCCCCCTTTCGTATTTTCTTGTTCGGTAAACCCTCGCCCTCTTCTCCATTCGCAGCTCTACCTCTCTTTTTAGCTTGCCCTCGGGCCTTGGTTGGAGGCTCTGCATATTTAGCAGCAAGTCCATCGAAGAAGCTGTCCATATTTTTCCGCCTTTTCTTCAGGATGAGTGCCTGAAGCGCAGAGTGATCTTCCTCTTTGCCGTCTTCCTCGTCTGCCTGTTTCTTTCCCTTTTCCTCAGTCTTCCGCTTTCCTTTTTTGCCGCTACCATAGAATTCATCCCAAACCCCCAACTCCTTTGCAAGCTGTTCTGCTTCCTTAGCCTCCTTTTCCCCCTGCTTTCGTCGAATAAGCTTGGCTTTCTCGTCTCTGACACTCTTCTCCCAAGCATCGAACATTGGCAAGATTCCTTTTGTAATCAAGTCGGAGATTATAATGATGAACCGTGCTTCGTCTTCGTGAGTCGAATGAGGGATATGATTCATGATTTCGTCTATAGAACCACCAGTACTGGTGTACGCCGCGACAAGGTCTTCGACTTCTTCGCTCGAACCTTGATACGTATATGTCAAGGAAACGAGAAAGGCTACGCGTCAATGAGCTCACCTTGGTATTCTTTCTTCATTTCATCGAGCCTCCCACGTGTGACGCGTTCAAACATGGCCTCGAAGTACGCTTCCCATCCGTCGTCCCCAGCGGTAAGCTCAAACCCTTCATCTGTCTTTCCAATTCGATCATATCGAAGCCGCCTTTTCTCGTCACCCAACACAGCATAAGCAAATCCGACTTGTTGAAATTTGATCGAAGCAGTTGCCTTGTCCGCATCACTGGCAGTTGCGTGTTTGTCAGGGTGATAGACAAGAGCAAGACGTCTGTAGGCCTTCTTTATTACATCTATTTTGGCATCATTTGGAATAGAAAGGACCTCATAGAGGTCAACAGCCTCCTGGCCAGGGAAAAATTGAGCTATGGGGTCCTCTTGGTCCATTGGTGATTGTTTAAATGTCAAGGTGTGTTAATCACGTGTTACACCTTGACGCGCCCTGAATCATCAGCGCTGATCAGCTCCTTTACTACTCAACTTAATACTCAGGCCCTGAGGGTCAATGCATCAAATTACTGATTCCTCACATGTTACGTCGGCACAGCAGTACGACCGTCAATGAGCGGTCTATTCTATCGTCAACCTCACATTGATAAAGTCTTCTAACTGCGGCCCGTACTGATTTAAACCCGCACACCACAATTCGAACCACACGATCGCGAAAATAAGACCATAGAACGCTCCTACAATGACCTGCGGCCACGTATGATGACCGAGCCATATCCGCGACAACATCACGGTAATGGCGCATGGAAGAAACAACACCGGAGGAAGGATCCGCATCCATACAGATGATGGGAGGGACCCGTGGTACGGCAGACACATACAAGCAAGGGGGACGTAGATCGCATAGTAGCTGATTGTGGCCGAATGAGTGCTGGGCATACTGTGGAAAAGTATTCATCAATAACAACAGTAAAGACACTTATTGAAAAGTCGTACCCATAAGTGGTCCTCTGTTTTGATATCTGGTTGACTGGACGAGGCTGACGAATGGCTTTCTTCAAAAATTTGACAGTAAGAGTGCACATGAGTGCGCCAAAGGCAAAGTATATGACTGCCGTAGATCGTGTGAGGATTATCACAGAAGCTGTTGATCCTGTTGCGATCAGGTTGATCTGAACCAAGCGGATAGGCATGTTGAGAGGGTGAAAGTAAGCAACATGGATTTGCAAGCTAACGCACACAGTCAAGAAATAACATCCACCATGGACGACGCCAACTTGAATGAGTCAGTTGCATCATCACTCAAATGCACGACGGAAGCGGAATAAAGTGGAATGACGTGTGTATAGCAATCACCCAATATCATATGATAAAATAAGTTTGATCAGATTGATCTTGATATCCACCACACCAAAATGTCCAATCTATGCGATATACAACAAATAGTCCAGGATGCACAGCAAATGGCGTGAACAGCCAGGCAAACCAGGATTGTGACTCCATGGTACAGATAGTAGGTATGAGGAGTTCTGAGGTTCCAGAGTAAGTATAGCAATATAGCAAGTATGGGATTCGTGGTCGTATAGATCAGAAAGTCCCATTGTTATCACTCGATCGAGATGCGCGGTGCCACTGGGGCTCCAGCAGCGTAGAACGACGTTTGCTGGCTCATGTTATTCATCTTCGATTCCGCGCTATGAATTTTTGACGGACGTGTTGGCATCGCTACGCAAGGCAACAAAAAACCATCAGGTGATGCCGTGGAATGAGTGGAGACCTCGCACCATTGACTTTCGACGACAACAGCCCCTTGTTGAAGTCTGCAAAACAACGAAGGCCGACAGCGAATGTAGCGAATAAGAGAAGGAATGCAACGATAGCTATTGCGAGTGTCAGGATGCGCGCAGGGGGAAAATAGATGTGACCTACTGAAAGTTGTCAGAGTTGCCCTCGTAGTTTCGTACTGATCCCGCGATGATGGCTCATAGAAACGGACAAGTTTATATACTGCAGTGAAAAATTAAGAAAGGTCCAAGAGGGAGACAGTAATACTCACAAACTAAGTACATACGCCATTAACGGATCTAGATCATTTGCTCTTGAAAATAAGAAAACACTTACAGTAGCTCAGTGCAGCCAGCATCATGACCAGAGAGATTGACATGATCCTACGCAATCATGAGAGAACGAGAAAATTATTTGAGCTGAGAAGAGCTTACCACTTGATTTCCCTCTGTACAGCGATACCACATAAAATCAAAAGGATAAGCACAACGGGAATTGCTGCGATAGTAACGCCAAACTCCGCCGAGTTCTTCTGTAGGACCACGATAAGAAGCTGTGAGGTCGTTAGAAATATGTAAGAGTCTGGAGAAAGATTGGCTTATTAACCTGCATAGTAACCCCAGTGAAGCAAAAGAAGTCAAATTTGAGGAGGCAGATCATGATCTGGTACCATTGATACATGGCTGCCATTGCGTTTAGAGTACTAGAAGAGTGAAAGTTGTATTGAAATCTTACTCTTCATCTTTCGATCGGCCCCAACAACATGAAATATTGCCCAACTAGATATCAAATCAGCAGACGACGTGAATAAGGAAAGAGATATACCCAAACTCTCCGTAAAGCTGCTTTATCCAAAAAAGCATGACGAGCCATGAGGCACTGATGATGCAAGGGGCGACTATCAAGAAGGGCTCAACGCTCTTCCAGAGCGTTCCAGAACCTCCGCATTTCTAGAAAGCCGTGAACGAGGTCAACGAACAGTTATATAGAAAGATGAGGAATGCGAACGAGGTAACTCTGAGTCGCATCACAATTCGGCAGTGTCACCAAAGCTGTTCTTGTTTGATGAACCTGGAGCGCAGCAAAAACCATGAGAGCCAAGTGGAATACTGTGAAGAGAGATGTAATTCCACCCTATCGCAAAGAAGGAGCATCTTACGAAGGAGGCCAAGCAATTGAATAACATTTCGTAGCCGAAGAGCATCAAAAGCAATGAAAAGCTCAAAAATTCTAAACCAGGTGTCAGCAAGTTTGATGTGGGCACAAGGAAAACAGCATCAACTCAGCCAGAGCAAACAGCGCCAAGTAACATGGCAGCGTCTGCAATGAAAGATGAGCGAGGATCACCGAGAAACAGAGAGATAGAGGAATGACTTTGTACGCTGGCGTAGTAAATTCGACCACCACTTCGACCTGTACGATAGAGAAAGAATATGTAGTGTCATATAAATGGCATTGCTGCGGAATTACGCGCTTTTCTGAATGTGATTCCAACCATAACCAGCACCACAATCGCCTCTAAAACATACAAGTCATCTCAGCAAGAAGATGTGGCTGCGCGCCTATACCGCTCACGAAGAATCACTAATTGTTCCTCGTGAGTTAGAGGAAGCTACAGACATCGTGATCGGTGAGATCCATACCCGTGGAAATGAAGGCCCGTTGGGCCCGTGTAGCGAGAAGCGGTTCAACGGCCATGGCGCACCGAGGTGTGGGATAGGAAAGGAGATGGGGAACGGGAGTGCGGGAACCTGAATGTTTTGTCAATTTGTGGATTCCTGTGTAAGAGATATTCCCATCAATCGCACTGCCAAAAGTGACTGTGACTCGGGCGGTGGGCGCATTTGATGGTTGCCCGACCTCCCCAGGCGTAGACAATTTTTCTTTGAATTGTACTATATATTCATGACTGACGATGAACTCGCAGAAATCAATGGCATCAAGCCCAAAGTTTTCTTGCTCAGTGGCGAGGAAAAGGAAGTGCGCTCGACTTCAAGGCAAGCTTTTCATCCCCGTCGCATTATGAGGCTCATGTACAATTTCAATTCTCAGCAACTCTGTGTACAAAGTTAAACGTACTTCCGACCATTTCTACTGGTAAGAAGTTGACCTCTTTCGTTATGTTAACAAGATAATCATTCAATCTCTATCAGTACTTGTCCAGTACGCTATCTTGTATATTTTCCTGGTTGTATATCCCTAATTCATTATGAACTCCTTCAAAGGCATGGAGGAATCAGGTTCGTGTCATCTTTCATTCTATCTAGAAACACGCCTTGACCTGAACATTGTAGAGCGGCCATCCGGTGAATGCTCGAACTTGCAAGCATCTGAAGTCCCTTTTCGGCGACAAATATGAAGAGGCTCGCCTCAAGTTGAAAAACCCAAACGGGCCACCCTCCAAGTGTGCAGCTAAGAAGCCGGCTTCTATACCAAAGGCAAAATCTACTTCAAAACGAAAGAAAGCCGACGCCGAGGACGAGGACGAAGACGTAGAGGGGCGTAGACCCGTCAAGAAATCCCGAAATACATCTTCTGGAGACAATGACAAACAATCTACTAGAAAAGGTCGAAAGCCTACCCCAAAGAACAAGGAAGTGGACAACGACGACGAAGACGAAGACGACGAAAAGCCAGCCGAGAAGGTCCGCAAGCCTGCTCCACAAGTCGACAAGGTTCAAGAAGACGAAAACGAGAATGACGGAAATGATGAAGGTGACGACGTTTCGATAACCGACAAAGTCGTCCCCGAGCTACTATTGGCCAGCAAGTGGGACGTCGAGACGGGACCTGATCCTACAGGCTGGTGGATTCTGGAGAAATTGGATGGCGTAAGGTATGAACACTCGAAGACAAAGCATTGACGGCTCTGATCACCATTTAGAACATACTATGATGGCAGGGACATGATTAGCCGTCTAGGAAATCCGTTCACTCCTCCCAAGTGGTTTTTAGAAAGTCTGTATCACCGATTGAACCATGATACATATTGATGTTACTCCCAGAGCTGCCAAAGGACGTCACATTGGACGGTGAACTCTTCGGTGGGCGGGGTGAATTTCAGTCAACAGTTTCAATTGTCAAGACTGTCAATTCACCTCATTGGAAGAATATCACATTCCAAGTTCGTCATTTCTTGTTAAAATCAAAATCTGACTTTCAAACCTATAAACTGTGAACACTAGATTTTTGATATACCTTCAAAGGGTCATCTCTCATTCGAAGAGCGTATTGATATTCTGAAGAAGCTCTTTGGTCCAGATGGCAACTATGCTTCTGGCCTTGTTAAGGTTGTTGAACACGAGAAGGCAAAGAGCAGACAGCATGTTCTTGATAAGCTCAAAGAAATCGAGAGTCTGGGTGGTGAAGGTTTGATGTTAAGAAAACCTGCATCGTGCTTATGGCGTACTTATCTGTCTTGAATCATGTTGATGTGCTTGTATGACAGAGAATACGAAGGTCGACGTTCCGGGTCGTTGTTGAAGATCAAGGTATCCATCCTCGTCTCGCGACTGAGTTTATCCACCGACCATTTCAAACGCCAGACTTTTTACGATGCTGAGGCTGTCGTAACAGGCCATGTTCCCGGTAAAGGTAGACATCAAGGATTCACCGGTGCGTTGAAATGTCGAATGCGATCAGGAAAGGTACGTTGAATATCAGTATCGAGCAACGGCTTCCAATACGGCCGTCTAGTCTCGTAATACTGACAATTGATCTATCGCTAGACCTTCAGCGTCGGAACAGGGTTGAGTGACAAACAGCGCAAGAACCCGCCTAAAATCGGTGCTATCATTATCTATCGTTTCCAGGAATTAACTAAGGATGGCATACCCAGGTGAAGAAGATTGCCACACCCTTCTTCGACTTGTGAACTCACTCACATATACATACCTTTTAGATTCCCTTCCTATGTTGGCGAAGCTATCGACAAAGATGAACCCAAAGATGCGGAAACCCCTAAACGTCGTCTACCTGGTAGTAAACCTCACGATAATTGACTGGGTGCTTAGATGAAAGACATGGACTTGTTTCACAATGATCGATGAATGTTGACTTGATACTCAATGAATTTTTTTTTAAAAAAAAAGAGAAAAGTTTAATCCCTCTTATTCGAGTACAAGTTTTCGTATCAAACCCTTAGTCCCCCCCTTTCTTCTTCTTTTCTTCCACCACCTCTACATTATCCACCGGTATGCCTTTCAATACCCCAACACCGTCGTGAATCATCTCGACAATTTCGTCACTGACATCCCCTTGTACGACAATCTCATCTTGTCCTTGAAGGTTCCTCGTCACTGACGAACCAGTTGCAAACTTGGATGAGAACTGCTTAGCTGCTTTCTTCAGATCGACACCGAATGCCTCGAGACCCGAGACGGAAGTAACATGCTTCCGTTTGTTTCTCTCTATACGCTTTATAACGACCTACAAAGTGGTGGTGGTTTTATCATTCTACACTGGAACTTTGGGAGGGCGGAGTTTACCTGCGACGCAAGCTTCTTCTTTAACGCGGCATCAGCCTTCGCCTCAGCTTTGGCCTCCTTTTTTGCTGTGTCTTTCTCCAATTTAACCTGCGCCTCCAAGCTCAGTGTCCCAACTTTGGATGTAAGTGCATCTGTGCAATATATGTATCCATGAATTAGGTAGCATTCATTTTATTCCATTTAGAACTCACCTTGGGAGTAGTACTTGTCGTACAAATTCTCGTGATTCTCTTTCAACCATTCCTTGCATCGCGTTAGGCTCGACCCGAATTCGCAGTATTCAGGGGGGAAAGAACAAACTGAAGAACGCTCATATTTGTTAGATCATAAATACAGATGGTGAATCCAAATGAACCTGCGCAGTACAATACTTGAATTGGGGGTACAGGATCTGGGGAAGGTGGCCCTGCTAGTTCTTCTGCGGCAGGCGCGGGCGTGGTTGGTGTTTGATTCTTCTTGGATGGCATAGTCGAGCGAAGATTATATTTGGCACGTGACTCATGAACGAGCTTGCTTTTAAAAAAACGCGGAGGACTCAGAGGCCCCGCCGCAGAGCCCGCTACAAGGACTCACAGTTCCTAATACAGGTCATATACCCGTCCTTGCAGGATCTCCACAAGACTCCAAAGAATCTCTCGCCTTTCACTCCAATGATATATCACTGGGTTTGATGACTGAGTCTTCTTTGATCAGCCTCTACCCGTGAGTAACAAACCACTGCACCTTTTCAACTCCCTGTTCTAGTAACTGGGTACCCTTTTGGATAAAAATTAGGTGCATATCTCGTCGTCAGACTGCTTGCTCTTTCGTATCCCATCTGCTTCCAGGTTATTCAAGGAAAGGATTGATCATCTTACCAACGGAAGCTTGCTGAGATTGGCCTGTACATATGTATACGAAACACGGTGTGAAAGAAAACGCGTGTCGCGACGTGCGTGCACCTGAAGACTTCACGTGTTTCTTTCGTGACACACTACGGCCCGTTTTGAGGGAGCCCTAAGACCCACTATTAACAAAGCTCATCATCATCGGCTCGGGTTCTCATCCGTCCGAGTCTATACATATACTTACTTGCTTAAAAGCTGCACCCTCCAAGTGCCTTTTTTTGTCTTTGTTTTATTTCCTATACCTGCTGGGGCCTTGCCCTATGTCGGGTTCTACTGCTGTATTTACAAAGTCTATGTAGTGGCTCTGTCGTATCTATGATCCCAATCGACGTTGGTGGCTCCCGCTCGCGCGGTGGCCTTGTTATGCCCGGATTTTGGTTGTAGTCTGTATTACGCCTGTAGGTGGTGCATCTATTGTATATTGAGTGAGGAGGTATGCATGCAATCAGCAAAGTTTTGTCTGGGTGTCCTTATCGTTGGTGTCTTGCCTTCGTCTCTTGCATGGCTGGCTGTCCTCGAGATCCTCTGTTACTATCAGGTCTCCATATGCCCTTCTGAATCTCCTCGTCCTATGTATGTACTGAAACAATGCTTTTGCAGCTTCGGGGTCACTGAGCAGTGTGGTTCATTATGTTGGATCCTGGGCTGATGGCCTCGTATAAGTCCTTCCGCAGGCCTTCATAGGCTTGGCATTCTGTCGAGTTGTCAAGTAGTGTTCAACCATCTCTTGTCCTCTTTGGCAAGCATTGCATGTTGACATGTCACTTCTGTTGAATCTGTGCAGGCACTGATTTAGCAGGCAGTAGCCTGTTCATAGCTCAAGTAATAATGATGTGTGTCTTCTCGGTAGACTTGCTAGTGTGCGCATAATGCATCTCATCTTGGGTGCCTCTGGGTCAATGGCCTTCAGTCTGTTGAATCTGGATGACGACTGTAAATGTTTCTCGGTTTCTCTGTGCCATTTCCTTTTGTGTACTGCCATGACCGCCGTTGTCAGTTTCACCAGCGAGTTTGCCCAAGATCCCCTACTGACGTAGCGGGAATAGCGGGAATTTTCACTGGTTGTTTGAACACACAAAATCACTCACACCTTGAGGCTTGACCCACACCTACAGATAAACTAGCTTTTTTCAATCGCATTTTTGTATGTTATTTTGTGGGATGTTTCACTGTGAATGAATTTCGGTATGTACTAACGTACAGATAATTTATACAAGACCGAACCTCAGGTTCTGGCGACTTGCTGGCAACAGTGACTAAAGGAAGTCGTAACTAGCCTATATCAGAACTCTTCACCATTTAGAATACTATCAGTAACGTAGCTAGAAACTAGCAACTCTTCCTCCCAAAGTGTCATGATGTTCTGCTTGGCCCAGGGGGTCCACTGAGCTGAGCCGCTTGAGTACGTTTTTGCTTCCAAAGACAAGAGGGCAGACTTCGCATCATTTGTACGCTTCTTGCAAATTTGAAGTAATGAGTTCCTCCAGGCCTTCTCGTTTTCTTTAGATATCTTTTCAGATGTGCCCATAATTGTGGCCATCCAAATTTCTAATGCTGATGCAGAATTCGGCGGAATCGTTGTGTCCTTCACAGGAAAAAGGTGATAAAGGCGAAGAGCCGTGATAAGTCGAAAGGATGGGTGAGCGGGAAGAGGTTGACAGTGCAAGGTCCAATCACTAGAAATCGAAAAAGCTCGGTTCATTCGGCCCGATACCAAGAAAGCTCTTACCCCCAGTATCCTTCGTTCTGAAGAACATCTTTCATCCAAGCACCGAGCTCTCCTCTTGACTCGAACAAATCGACCAGTTCACTCTGGATGGCAATCTCGCCGATCGCATCTCCGCATAACAAGAGTTCAGCCGAAATTTCGCTCACAAAACCGTATTCAACAAACAATTTCTGATTAGAATGTGCTCCATACTTCAAGAAGAGCTCGTCATCTTGCTTTGTAGCAGGGTTTGAAGGGGATCTGAGCACAAAATTGAGTCCTACGGATTTTGAACTTGGAGGTGCCTTCGCTCTTGCAGCAATAGGTTCCTGTGGCGACATATGATTTGAGTGATTCGTATGGTTTGCAAAATCAATGATAGGACACATGGTGACGTTGTTCTTATCTGAAGCCAATTGTTCGAGGCGATAGTAGAGGCATCGAGTATTTACTAATGAAAAACTCAATGAAAATGAAAACAATCCTCAACACGGAGGGTTTACGGACCATTGAGCCAAGCCCATAGGAAATCTTCCCCACATCGCGCAGGGTTGAGTTCAAGGGCACGTATAGCCTGCCCAACTACCTCACGAAGAGAAGGTCGAAAGTCGCTTTGTTGCTTGAATGGAATCAAAAGTTAGAGAGAAGCTTGTAATCTATACATTTTTGCAAACCGACTATGTATTGTTTGACAATTGCCCAATCAGCGTGGTAACGATTAGCAACTTCTCGAAGGGCCAACAGAATGCTTGGAGGCAGGCAGGAGAGGAGCACAGAGCCTGCGTTCTCCAATTTGCCGCAGCACAGCCAGGTTAACGGATGAGAGGCAAAGTCGTGTGGTAAGGTAGATATATATGGCCCGAAACTAGGATCAGACGACGGATATGATCCATTGGGCCTGTAGAGGAACAGATGTAGAGACATCAATTGTATCGCAGTCAGGTGCGGTCGGGCGCGAGGATATAGTGTGGACAACGTGACCATGTTCAGCAAAGCACTAGCTGGTATAGAGACCAACCGCGTTGCAGGATCGCAATCTCTGAGAGCAAATAATCCATATCCAGCACCTGCCAGTTGGGTGTTAATATTACTATACATTGCCACACGAGAATGACAGAATCGACGAACCAGGACTAATTCTGGCCTGTACTGGTATCACGGCAGACGATGTATCCATTCCGTGTGTTGCCAACCAATCTAAGAGAGACTGCCAATCAGGATGAACGTACTGTAATGGATCTGTCATGAGTCGATTCACTCGAATGAAAATAAGATCATTCTAAGTAAATTTGCGGATTACATATTCTCTGCAGATGTCGTCATTAATATTCTGATCAGGTGATAGAAGCACTTATCGGACTTAGCGAACCTCAACGTCAATATCTACGTTGCATCTACCCATACTTCGATATGTCAGTATTCAATGCTACACGTCTACTTGGAAAGACTGTCCTGATCACCGGGGCGAGTGGAGGAATCGGAGCCGTGAGTACTTGATGATGCATGCTCAAGTTCCTGGCCCACCAACTGACCTCCCTCCAAGGCTACCGCAGTCTTGTTCGCCAAGGTATGCTCCCTTGATCACACCGTGTACATAAATACCTGACACTACGTCCATAGGGAGGGTCCAATGTAATTCTAGTCGCTCGACGCGCCGATCCTTTGAAAAAAGTAACCGATGCCTGCCGTACTGCCCATAAGGAATCTGGCCTCCAGCAGGGAGGGAAGTTTGTCAGCGTGGTCGCTGACGTGTCGGATAAAGCTCAAGTTGCGTCACTCTTTGACACTGTCCCCCAGGATCTTCAGGATGTTGATGTACTTGGTATCGTGACGGCCCTCTCTATCTGATTCGTTGTGCTCAATCATTCATTGCAGTCAACAACGCAGGATATGTCCTTGGTGTCGAGCATATCGGTGACATTGCTGATGCAGATATCGAGGGAATGTTTGCAACAAACGTACTTGGTTTGATCTCTGTGACTCAGCTCCTCGTTCGAAGTATGTAACCAGAAGTCATCGCACATGGACCGATATCTAATCGACCTGCTCAACCAGAATTTAAAGCCAAGAACTCTGGCCATGTCATTAATCTTGGCTCGGTCGCGAGCCGTGAGTCGTATGCAGGAGGCAGTATCTACACTGCGACCAAACATGCAGTTAATGCATTCACGGGATCGTTGTTAAGAGAGCTGGTCAACACACCAATCAGAGTGACTGAGATTCAGCCTGGTTTGGTTCATCCCAATAATATCTAGACTCTTTATTGAACCTATTTCTCTTGGCAGGAATGGTTGAAACTGAATTCTCCGTCACGCGATATCGAGGTGACACTGAGGCTGCTGCAAAAGTTTACGCTGGGCTCGATCCATGTAAGCTAGGAAACTTATGGCATCTTTCTCCTCGTTGAATGCCCTTCAATAGTGGTTGCAACTGACATTGCAGAGGAAATTGTCTGGGCAGCAGCTCGACCTCCTCATGTGAATATTGCTGAAGTGCTTGTTTTCCCTGTTAACCAGGCTAGCGCGGGAATCAATTATCGTCGACCACAGTAAACGGCTGTAGTGTAGATACCCTTGTGCAGATGATAGCAAATGAGTGTTATATACATGAGTGAATGATGACCAAGATCTTAGCTCTTCCCCTTTTTACTTCGAGCTCTCGTGTTCTTCACGACGACTTCCTCTACAGCCTCAACATCATTATCATAGACAAATCTCTTAACCAATATGTTCTCTTCTACAAGGTCTGTCAACGGGGTATCAGCGTGAAGATTGCCAAGATTATCCAGAGGCAAGGTCTATTAGAGATGATTTCAAGTTTTAAGAGATGAAGTATTATGATGATCACACCTTAGCGGCAGGTGCTAAGCACCCTTTAATAGCAATGTTCTCTTTGGGTGGACGGCGGGTTCCCAGCTTAACCTGGTCGAGAGAGATCGTCGTGAACAATCCTCGATCCCACTTTACACGTCTTTCGTTCTCCACTGACTCCTCCTTGTCATCATCATCTACGAGTTTCAACCTCTTGAGCTTCCTCACAGGGGTCTTGTACTCCTCTTCATCGCCTGGCCCTCTTTTGTGTCTCTTCGGTGACGGACTGAAGCTTCGATCATCCCAATCGCTTTCGTTCTCCGTATCTCTATCACTGTGTCTGTCCTCGTTCAGGTGTCCAAGTCTTTCTCCACCTGGCCTTCCTCTCTTAGCCGCTCGCTCTTTTCGTTGTCTGTTCCTTTCCTCCTGCTCGCGCTGCAAGACAGTTTTCATCTTGACGGCTGGACTTTCTGGTCGGTCTCCCTCCTTCCTAATGATTTCGGTCTCCAACTTCGCCGCCAAATACCGCTGGTTCCTGGCAGTATTAGAAGTCGTAAGAGCCCTCAGTGCAGTAGCGCTCATCCCAGAATAAGTGATGTCGCCTGGACCTTGGGCATTCGTCTGAGCACTTGGTTTACGACGTGGTTTCATATCTGCGGAGACAAGACCATCTGAGATCAGAGAGGGATTGAGGACCTTTCGTGTACGCGTCGTTCGTCGAACACCGTTAGGAATTGCTGGTTCGGGTGGCGCAGGTATATCAATAGGTTCAACAAGTGCCGATGTCTTGTCGCCTGACGATTCTTCTGGGACGGAAATTCCCTTCTCATCTGATTTGACTCCGTCTATTTCTATCTCAGGAATTGAAGCACCCATTCGTTGTGGGACTATTCCCAAAGACAGAGTTGATGCCACCGTCGGCGAAATGGGCTTCACCGGTGGTGGGTTGGTTGTCACATCCAAGGGTTTATCAAAAACTCGACGTATTTGCTGAGGAATTTTCTTGAGAACAGATGTGGAGGACAGAGCTCTTGCCTCAGGATTTGACACGATGTTTGGAGCAAGGACACGAGGTACCTGTCGCAATGTGACTGCAGCCCGAGGCTTCACTGGAGAAGGCACTTCTACGATAGCCCGCTTCCGCTTCAAGCTGATAGGTAAGGTCTCAGGCTTATCAGTTATTGGAGGTGTTTCGGCTTTGCCATCTGTTCGACAAGTGCGCAAGGTCCTGCTGGAAAACTAGCAAAAACCAGCAAATCAATTAACGAAAAATGAGCAAGAAAAAGTTCTTTGAACCTACCGCTTCGGACTTGCTTGAATCCGTTGTTGACATGATTACCCTCGGAGCTGATTTGCCTTTGTCGACATCGAGCTTCGAGTGGCGTTTAGCGTAAGGTTTGACAGTTCTCGTTGGAATTCTACTCGTCGTTTGCTTCAGGGTCGATTTGCTGGGGCTCGAGTATATTGCCTGACTGGGCTTAGTAGAGCTCGTAGTCAAATCACCTGCGGCCTGGCACTCCGGAATTGCTGGCGGAATATCCTTTATTGAAAGCACCAAAGGGAACGGTAACTTAGCGGGCTTCAACATCTCACGACTCGAAGATGGACCTGAGGACGACGGGCGTAACAAAGACAAGGATGTTGCAGGAGGTACAGATTCACCGCGCTCTCGAGATTTACCTTTGGAGGCTCCATATGCAACTGGTTCGACAGAGCTAGAACGTTCTTTTGAGGATACTCGGGTAGGGCTGCCAAATCTGATGCCTTGCCACTTCTTCGGTACTGTAGGCATGGTGACTTCAGGAGGTGCCAATACTCTTCTTGCAGGGCTATCGGTAGGCAGGATTGTGAGGAAAGGTTTATGCAGACCGTCAAGCGCGACTCGACTAGTGCTAGTCAGTAGCTGAGAGCCCTTCGATGGGGAAATGTGACCCTGTGCAATTGCACTCTCGATAGGAATCCGCCGCGCTGGTGTACACACGGAATTGTCAAAAGATATAGCTTGTAATTGAGTGTTGTTTGACTCTCGTGCCATTGATCGCGAAGGACTCGCAAATCGAATCGGACTGGTAGAACGACGTGGGGTCTGTGGTAAGGCTGGAAGTGTGGAGGACCGAGGAAAAGGTAGCCGTGTTGAGCTGGTTGCCTCTTTGGTTGGTGGAATCGTCAGAGACAAAGATGACCGACGGGATGGAATAACCAGTGAGCTGAGTAAGTCATTAGCGGTGGGCGACAGCGACCCCAATTCACGAAGGAAGATGGACTTGGGTGGTGAACCATTATCTTGATCCTCCTGTGTCCCTCTGTTTTTCACTTCTACAATTGCCCCTCCGTCTTCTTCAGACTGATGGGGGATTGACTGCGGGTGCGTTTTGTCTATCGATGCCTGTTGTGCTTGAGGAAGTCGAGTAATCAACTGGTCGTAGTCCTGGTATCGCGAGACACTGTGGCGTGGGCGACTTGAATGTAGTACGATAGACGTCCAATATGGCTGAGGTTTTTCACGAGTCCCTTCATCTGCAGACACCAATGGGAAGCGAAGCACGGATTGTTCTTCGTGATGATCCTGGGCTATGTTCTTGATGTCCTCTGCCTCTCCTGTTTCATTTTCTCCATGAGATTCAGAGACGGCAAGCAGAGGTATAGATGTGGAGACCTGCTCTTCACCAGCCTTAGGGGAACCAAAGAAATTAAGAGGAAGTGAAGCTTGATCATCAACATTAGGCTGGTCGCTTGAATGGGACGGTTGAGGTGCAGGGGTAGATGGCGACATGGCACGAAAAACAGGAGCAGGAGAGGAAAAAGATTCGAATGAGATGAGATCTGGAGGACTCGTCTTCCGACCAGTGCTAGCAATGGGTGGTACTGGCGATGAATTCTTCAACGATCCCATGGTGACATTGGAAGGTGTTGAAGGCGTGGCGTCTTCTGTATTGCTAACATTTTTGGTTGAATCAAGGAAAGAAGCAGTCAAAAAAGGGAGAAGGAAAGGCTGGGATGAAGAAGATACGAGACAGGGAGCCAACTCCAAGTCAATTGGTGGGCTGGGAGGGGGAGAAGGGTTGTCATATGCCCGACTTATTTTGATTGCTAGGGCAGAAGGAGGTTCTAGAGATAAGATGAATGGTGAGACAAATTAATTTAGAGAATTTTATACCTCCGCACTCACCATCTTGCAAAGTCTGTTCCACATCAGGTGTTCCTGCACGAGGTGGAGGAACGTCGACAGCCTCTTGATCTTCTTCCACTACATTCATCGCAATCATCTCCTCCTGCAATGGATCCTGTCTATTCTCTCGCAAAGGCGATTGAGGCAGAGGTGTAGAGAGACGAGGGGAACGACGAAGGGGCGAGTTGTGAACTACCGGGTACAAAGAGTGTCGACGCGTGACAATTGCAGCGATACGCTTCTCCGGAGATTTCAAAGGGCCAAAATGTATTCTAGCTTCCGCGGTATTATAATCATCTTCAGTGTCGGGAGTTGGAGAGGGATGGGAGTTGGACGGCGAAATAGTGGCAGAAACAATCGGGGTGCTAGAGTCGGCCATGAGGATCATTCAATGGTTGGATGTGACAGAAGTGTGAATGGAAAAGGTGTTTAGTAGGCTCGCCGGGCACTGGTGGCAGCAAAGAGCCCACTTCACAACATTTGTCCAAAAACACGCAGGTTCAACAATCACACGTGATGATCATGCGGAACTTTTATTTTAAATTTATTCCATGTATGTATGTATCACGAACTGCCAACAAAAACACATTCGAAGTTTAATTTCAAACGCTTCTCTAGGAGTTGGATCACCGATTCAGGCTGCAGGCGATGAAGTACACAGCGTAGCCCCAGGTGGCCGCTGGAGCGACGCCTTGAGCTATCGGACAAAATGAGTAACGACTATGGAACGATGAAGCGTGCGGTGAAAAGAACACACCTCATTGTTCTCTTTCATTAATTTTTGAAGTGACTGAGCTTGTTCATCTATTTTCGATTTCATTTGTTTGAGAATCTCATGCATGCTTTGTTCCAGCTTCACGATCGGTTTTGCAGGAGTGTGTATAATGTCAGGAGAGGGAGAGATATTAGAGACACGACGTCGTTTTGGGTCCCGCCTCCAGTCCATATCACTTTCCTTCGTAGCATGAGATTCAGAAAAACGATTTCTGGCAAGCTCTTCGCAAAACTTTCTCAGAGCGTCAGAAGCAGAGGATTCCCCGTAGTGTTCCTTCTTCGTTGAGGTAGAAGCCTGCGAAAGAACAGATTTACTAGCAAGATCGGCAGCTTCGGTGATCCTCTTCACAGCGCCTGCGAGCATCGAGTCCACCGTGCGGGAGATATCCGAAGTGAAGATATCGAATGCTTTGTTCCAGACTCCGAAGATAGCTTTTAGGTTATCCTCGAGACGCTGCTTGCCTTGAGCATGGCGAAGAAGTATGTCTGCAAGAGTGGGCGTCATGGCAGTAGGAGCATTGGAAGAAATTTTCGACAAGATAGATGACAATTCAGTGTATGCTTTGAGTTTCTTGTCGTCTCTTGCCTGAACTATGGCATCCTCTGTAGCTTTGCCAACCAACCTAGAGAAAATCATCAAGTAGTCAGAACCCCATAGTCACTGCTATTGTCACGCAATATCGTGCAATGACCTTGAAAGTTCACGAAACAATGATACCACTTCTTGTTGACGTTGATCTAACTGTGTTGGAGTACCAGGAACCTCAGGTCTGACCCCAGAGGTAGAAGAGCGGGTACTGAGTGGTATTGCACAAACACCATGAGAATGGACATCGGATGTATCATGCAGACGAGGGCTAGTCCTATGGCGATCTTCAAGTTGCGAGTTAGGTTGGAGCGCAGGACCAGAAGAATCTAAGTCATCTGAGAATTTGCGCTTAGTTCCAGACACCTGTCGATGTTCAACGTTCAGTCCAGACGACGCATGTGAAGAGTCAGAGAACGAACCATGCGAGCCTTCTGAGTATGAAAATTTGGAGAGCGAGCTGAACTTGTCGGTTTCTTGACACCCATATAGCTCAAATCATCATAAGGGCGCTGAGAACGATTCGCGTTGTCGTTTCTCAAGACGTCATCCTTGGTCCGTTTGTTATCTCCGCCACGATCACGGTAATCATCAGAGAAACCAAGACTTTGGCGTCGCGTCTGGTCGTGTGGAATAAAAGTCAGATCGTCTTCTGAGAGTATCTTCCTAAGAAAAAGATCGTCTTGAGATATCAACGGGGCGGCGCGTGGTTCAAATCGCCGCCGCGGCGAGTTTGCGGCATGGGGCTTGTTCGGAAGATTGTCTCTACCATCCTTGTGCGAGGATGACAATGATGGAGTAACACGCTTTTCTTGAGGCTTGGGCTTTAATCCTGGCCAGCCTGCATCGTCCGGATGAAGAAAACTGAGATCATTGAGTGTAGAGGTACCACTTTGAGATAGAAGTCACGAACCGACAGTGGCTGCCTTGGCTACAACTTGGCACTTTGGAGCGCCCGTCAGAGTGAAAATACTAGAGAATGTTTAGAAGGCGTAAGAAGAATGGAAAGGCGAGGCTAACCCTGCACTGATATTTCTTGTATACCATGGCATGGACTGGGGCTGAGTCGAGAGCCGGCTATAAGCGAAGAAGCTTCGATTCAATTTCGATCGAGAGGTAGCTTCACACGCTGGGGGAAGCCGGAGTGCTAGTTCACTCGGCTCGACGTCGACCGGTGCCAACAGCGGTGACGATTGATCATCAGCGAAGTCAATGCCCGGCGCCAGGTCACACAGCAATAGGCCCATTCAAATATGTGTTACAACTGCCGACGTGGTCCCGCAAAGTATCCACCGTGCTTTCCGGGATTGCCAGTTTGGAAGAACGCTTGGTCAGACCGGACCCGCGCAAAGAACATCTTTTTTCATCTTGCCGAAGACACGCGTTCTTGTCCTCACACATTATGGGGGCCCTCTTCAGTCTCGTCGGTCTCAGCTTTATGGGAGTATTCTTCAGCATTGCGAGCCATGGACTCCCCGACAGGACTCCCCTCATTCATTTCGCTCCAAATCCCGCTCTTCTCTCTGTTAGAAAAAGCAAAGATTCAGACGAAACTGAACAAATATCGTTCCGGACTCTGGTAGAGAATCGATGCCCCAGCCTCTTCACCCAATTTCATCCCATATGGTGGCTTTTTAAGTATGTCGCCCGAGGATCCTTTTACACCTGGGCTGATCTTCCCATTTAGCGGACACTTTCAGACCATTTACTGTGTTCTCGGTGATTTCTCCAAGCGTGATAAGATGTGGTACAATAGGTGTGCAAGATATACATGTTCATCCGTAGCAGACTAATCGTCTCAATAGGACGTATCTTCGCCTTGCGGATGGTGGCACGCTGTACGTTTGAATTACCACGTTCCAAATGGAAATCCCTTGATGCTCTTACACAGTGGACTGGATTTTGCGCCAATAGATGATTCAAAGCTCAAGGATGACACACCAATCGTTGTTGTGAAACATGGCCTAACAGGAGGCAAGGTTCTCAAGAGGTTTATAGACATTAACTAATTGCGTGATTCCACAGGTTCCTATGAGTCGTACGTAAGGGCTGTACTAAGTCATGCTTGCGCACCAGTCGAAAAAGGGGGTCTTGGATTTCGGGCCATAGTTATTAATTTTAGAGGATGTACGCCTTTTCCGTTCAGATGCTTTCAGCCATTTCTTGTTTCACTCATTCGGTTTAGGTGCGGGCGTACCCATCACGAGCCCACAGCTGTATTCCGCTGGACATACGGATGATTTGAGGCAGGCGGTGTTTTACATCGCACATAGATACCCTAATGCTCCTCTTCTTGGGCTTGGGTTCTCCCTTGGTGCAAATGTATTGACAAGATACTTGGCTCAAGAAGGTAGTAGCTCGCATGTCATATCAGGCTGCGCCCTTGCTTGTGTAATAATGACTTTTTTTACTTACCCAATTGTTTCACTGACTTTGATCCTATGTAGCCTTGGGACCTTGAGGAAAATAATTTAGGGTACGACGGAATCTCACCGTCATCGCTCCGGAGCTCACCGGCTTTTTTGTCACCAGACTCCTCAGGACATTCGTGGGTAAGCACATTTACTCTAAAGGCATGGGCGGAAACCTCCAGAACTTGTTGAGACGCCACGAAAAGGCCCTCCAGTCAAACTTGGAACATCGTGTGGCCAAGGCCATCCCACCTGCGCTAGCACTACGAAACCCGACGCTAGAAAAGTTTGACGATACTTTCACTCGTGTGGCGGGTGGCTCTGCACCTACATTTCCATTTGCGACAGCGCACGATTATTATCGGTGGGGATCTAGCCACAATGTGGTCCAAGATATCAGAGTTCCTTTCCTTGCCATTAATGCTGCAGATGACCCTGTTGTTCGGCACGTTCCTATGGATGGTGGAGGAAATGGGCTTGTTGTTATGGAACTGACTCCTTCTGGTGGCCATTTAGGGTGGTTTCAAGCTGGTGATGGCTTTGTCGATAGATGGACAACCAAGCCAGTTCTTGAATGGCTCAGAATGACCGGAGAGGACATTGTCCACCGAACAAAGAAGTCAACTCGACGACTTTATGTAGATGACGAAGGATGGCTGAGAGAAGAGGGGACACCACTTCTTGGGTGCAAGGAAATAGAAGGTGGTGGGGTGTTCAACGGGAACGGAGGAGAAGAAGGCATGCTACAAGGGCTCTAGTTAGACTCCATAGAGGCAAATCCTTGTCGATATTTATCAAGCCAGTGGATTTTCGATTAAAACAGTGTCCACTCGTCTAATCGCTGTCACTAAAGGTGACTCCCTCATCTTCTTGCTCTTCCTCGATCTCTTGTCTCTCATACTGACTAGCGTCAACGGAGACTGTACCTTCTTCCAGAAGTGCGTCGTCTTCAAGATTTCTATCACCCCGTTCGAATAATTGACGACCTGGATAGGTTGAGGTATTCCATTGACAGGAGGACGAAAAAGGTCGAAAGCTTACCAGTTAGACGCGAGGCCACCCGTTTCAACTCTTCTCTTTCTTTTGTCGTTAAACCTTTCATTTTTTCCTCTTCTGCACGCATTCGTTTCATGGCGATCTTCTTATCAAAGGCCACTTTCCATGCTTTGAAAGATTCTATCGTCACCGGAGTGCCTCGAGTCCGCGCTTCTTCCTCCTGATGATCCATTATATATTACGACCAAGGTAGTATGCTCAGTCTCACCTCAAGAGCCAAACGTTCTTTTTCCTTCTCTTCCTTCTCACATCGCTCTGCCCTTATGCGGACTAAGTGTGATAACTGTTCTCTCAGGTGTGATACCAGCGTAAAAGTCATCGCCATTCCAATGCTATCGTTTCCCTGCAAGTTGTATATGTGTGAGAGGAGCGCACTCTGGCAAGACATACAAATGATTAAGACGAACTACTGAACGAAGCCCTTGGAGAATACCATCCAACTCCTGGTCATCAACTTCTCCCTCTACCGGCTTGAGAGAGAGCTCTGGTAGTGCATCTGGGTATTCATCGGTGTAGTGAACGCATAACGTTACTCTGACTTTTCAGTAGGAGATGATCAGAATTCAGCTCGAAATGCATCGCAGGTCAACGTACGTTTCTCTGCGCCATCGACTGGATCGTCCGGTTCGGCATCAAGTTCAATATCCCTATCGGATATTTCTTGATATCAGACTTAGTTGCATCGTGGCAAAGAATACAGGGATGCATTACGCACTGGAAAGTTCTTCTGGATATATCGACTCCAGCACCTGCCAAAGAAAGGGTTATTGAGTTATCAAGAGCCAAACTCAGTGAGGACCTCCAACTCTTCAAGAACTGCCTCGAAACCCATGTGGACTTGAATGAAGTCTTGAGATCCAGATCAGGCGCAGATTTCTCGGAACAGCTGCACTCTTTACAACCAAATTATTTAATATTAATAAATAAATAAACAAGAATCGGTAATTATTTGACTAACCGCCATACGAAGTATGCTCTGTAAGTACTTTTCTTCTTCCCAATGCTCGGGGCAATCACTTCATTAGTCCGAAATGCTCTACCCTATCGTTGCAAACTCGCTACATCGTTAGCCGTACGATCACACCAGCGACACCTCACCTCCCCACCGCCTCAGTCCGTGCAAAAAACAAACGACGACTGGAATGGTGTGCTATTAAAAAATCCCAAAATTGAGAAGACGTATTTTCAGGAGGAAAAATCACCTGAGGAAAAGTGGGCAACGTACTCGGAGATGGATCTGGACCGCCTGCGGGGCAATTCCCCAGCAACCACCTATTCAGGTATGGAACTTGATTCTATGACTTTTTTCCTCCTGAACCTTGCTTGCACGTCAGGTCGAAGCGTATTTGTCAAGAGTGGCAATATTGGCGACGCTTATGGACGGCTCCAGTCCATCCTCCAACGGAATAGGGTCCAAGCCCAACTTCGACTGACGGAACGTCACGAGAAGAAGGGTGTGAAACGTCGGAGACTGAGCAGCGAAAGATGGAGAAAACAGTTTGCACACGAGGTAAGAAGAGCACTTTAATGAACAACACACATCCAATTGTTCGAAAACAGGTACGCAAAAAGGTACAGTTGGTGACAAAGATACGCAACCGTGGAGCGTAGGAATCCAAGCTTCACGAGGCACGTAAAGACGACCTTACTGCTTTGTTTGCATACAACAAGACATTAGATGCGAAGAGCCTGTAACCCACCGCGGTCTGTTATAACGTCAACAAGTATCGTTTCACGACGACTTCGACCTAATGAATTTCATTTTGTTGGTCCCTTGCCTGTCCAAAGTTATTTTCATGGCGTGTTGGAAGCTTGTGCACCGTGTGTGACCTTCTCCCACCTTCCTTAATGAACTCCTTGCGCAACATGCCACCACAGGTAGAGTAGGCAACAGCTTTGTCAGCACGTTGCGACAATTGCATTCGGGCGCAACTCCGAGGGCAGCAATCAAAGCATTTTGAGCCAGTCTGCAACAGGGGTGCAGTCGTTCCCAGATCCTCTTTGTCGGACCTTCAACAAGTCTGTTTTCATGTTTTACCGCAAATGACTCGCAGCAACTCGTTTTTTGCATTATGAGATTTTTCTCTTGGTCCTCGAGGACGAAGCATACATGCAGCTGACTACCCGAAGAACGATTCTGAATAAAGGCAATTAGGTAAATGAGTTTCGTAAGACCTTGTCCGCTCAGTGTTTTCATAGTACAATGTGCTACAACGTATGTGTTTTTCACCTGATTCAGACTCAATTGAACCAGCTTGTTTACAGATCATCGATGGGCGATATTATACGGAATGTAGGGACTTCTACGCGATGGCCACTCACTTGCAAGACTGTCTTCAAGAGAACTGCTTGTTTAGCAGACGACATGTACACCCTGTTGGTATGTTGATTCCGATTTTCAATCAAATAAGTTTGTCTCACTCTTGCTGTTCTTCAGGATGTAGGTCGAGTAGATGCATACGCCTGATGGCGCTTCCTGTAAGAAACCCAATTAGAGTCAGTCATACAAAATGCAGTGAATGCATTATACGGGAACGAGAAGGCACACTCGGAGTTGACTAGAAGAATCTACATAATTGGGCGGATCGTAGGAGGTGCGATTGCGACAATCAATACATTCTTCTTGTAACTGTTCATACAATCAACATGTCTTATCCCTTGTTCTTCTGGGCTTGTGAGGCCGAGAAGACCCAAATAAATCCATAATAGTAAAGCTACAGAGTTCCTTTTATGGGCACCGTTGTCAAAAGAACAAGGTATCTGTGACGGTGCATAAAAGCAAGATTCTAAGTATCGTCATGATCTCTATCATACCCTTGCAACACTCGAACTAGTACTCCAACCATATCCTGATACATTTGGAACCAGATGAACCAGATGCGTATGCATAACCTGAGGTACTACATCTCAGCATGCCGATTGCCCATAATGCTTGTCGCCCAAAATCTTCCCGAATACGGCCATAAAAGCCACAAAAACAATTTACAAATTGTTCCAGAGTCGTGGAGGAGGTTGGAAGGTATAAAGCGCCTGTCGAGTGATGAGCTCAATCAGTATATCAGAGAATGTATGGGATTTGTGCTTTGGATAACGTTGCTACCATGACCTGATAACTGCCACGCTATATGTAGGGACGAGGTTTCTGCCTGACAAACCCATGGACTTATCAGGCCTAACCATCCCTTGCCCTCTGTTAGTCCCTTCAAACGAGGCTGAACTAGGAAAACCCGTAACAATGACTCAGTATGTCTACAAAGGCTTATGATTCTTGTTCCTTACAAAAGCATATGTAGAATGATACCTTGGATCAATTTACCATTGGAAACGACACAGTGTGCTATGCACGCCGCTTTTCCAGAGGCCATGAAGGACTACAGCTTTCACCTGATCGATGACCCACAAGACTTAGACAGAGCTCTATTTCAAGTTGCTTCCTGGTCAAAGAGAGATTGTAATACAGGCGAATTCTCTATGAACCGGCTAGTTGTAGCCTTTCAGCCCCCCTGGGTATTGTCCGACAAGGATATACAAATGTTTCAGAGATGCCCATCAGTGAGTACTAACATGAATGATATGAGCCATTTCGGACAGTGTCTTACTGCCCTCCAAACTAGTTCCCGCCTTTTAGACGAATGGGAAATGCGTTTCCTCTCTCCGATAAGCTAGTGAGCCAGCACAGGCTCTGGGCGAAGGTTGTCGTTTCTCTTGCATTCAAGCCGAAATGTCGACTGAAATTTGACGAAGGTTTATGATCTCTGCATCAAACAACGGACCCACTGGTTCGTTTTAACATCATACAGCAGCTGGGTTTTCGGAGCATTCTCGCCAGGTAAACCGTATAACCACTTTGATAGAGATGCTTGTAATTTACCCAGTTTTCCAGGATGGACCCATGCCTTTGTGACCGATGTCTTCAACTACAACGCTCATAATCCAACAATTGCTGAACACTTGATGTACTGGATAGGATCTGCCATGCACTTGAATGAGACTTCGACCATTCCCAACGTAGGTTCAGATTCCTTAGTTTCTGTGTTATGCATACAAAAGTGGTAAGATATGCTTTCTCACTTTTCTTTACCAAGCACCCTGAACCGGTTCAAAATATTTTGACGCCCATCGGAATTCCCGACCAGAAAGTCCGAATTGATTATGAAAATGCGACAGAATCCGAATCACACTGGGATGGAAAAAGCGATGGTAAATTACTATCATCTTTTAAATCATATATATCGTCTTCATTTTTTCGCTAGAGGCGCCCTCGTCCGCCGGTGTCGCTTTATCAGATGCAACCGACGTCGTTTCCAGGATGTCCAATGACCCTAGTCCTCCTGGGAATACGCCTGAATATCATGCTGTATTGCGACGGAATATAGTTACTAAGTATGTCGCCGAGCAGCGGAAGGCTTTATCTCCAGAGGACCCGGAAATTATTCCACAGGGTGCGAAAGAAGTACAACCAGCTCCCGTTGATACGCCAATGGGAGAATGGTTAGTATAAATCTCAAATGAATCGAACGTTGTATAGACCATCCAGCAGGTCCATCGTTCTATAAACTACGTATATCTCTCTATATAATTATGAAATTAAGTCTATAATTCTGCCTCAGAAGTACCAAGAAGACCCCTGGCAGGCGTATCTCCACCGTGAGATGAGTTTGGTGTCCTTCCCAAAACATCGGGAGATGAATCTTGCAATGGAGTTGCGTTGGCCGGAGGCGCGGTTGTCACATAGAGATTGGGCTTTGGTGATGATGGAGATGGAGGAGGTACCTAAATAAAGATCAGTATCCACACGAAGCGATCTAATACTCCGCACACCGCAAGAATGGAGGAAAGATAAGGGTAGATAGTGGCATCTTGGGCCGAGTAAAATTCTAAAAGAATACTCAGAGCCTCTGTCGATCAATCAGAGACCAGGAAATGAGAGAGCGTCGGGAGCGAACCTGAGACAGACGCCAGTTCCACCTCACTGAGAGCGAAATATTCAATGGCGTATCGCGAAGCGTCAGGTGACGGTGGTTTATGTGAAGGCGGTGTTGGCAACGACGCAGTGGGCGCTGACGCGGATATTCGAGCATCAAGGGAAGGTGAATTTGGACCATCAGAGATGCGCTGAGCTAGAACATAGCAGGCAGCCGCAATAACTTTCGGTGGATACAAAACGCATAAGGGTGTGCGATATCTATTCAGAAGATGGTTTGAGAACACTGAATTCTGTAAAAGATTGTCGACGCACGAATCGTGCGCAATACACCATGCGTAATCTTGTGTTAAAGTATCTTTTTCATACACATCGAAGAGATCGACCAGCTCAGCGTGAGGACTTTCCACCACAAGGTCGAAGCAGATTGCCTCAAGAAGATATTCCTCTACATGAAGTATCAAGGATGAAAAGTGATCTACTTCCTATAAGCCATTCAGTCAGAGTTAGAGCCTGTGCAGGAATAATACCTTGCTGTCTACAGGAATGTTACTCGGGTCTATATTCCGGATCTTCGCTCGTCCGACTCTCGCCACGTCTCGCAGTTTTCGGCCGCATTCTTCGGTTTTTGTTGCAAGAAAGATACATGACGCAGCAACGTCCTGGAAGGCAGATTTGGATGACCGTACTAGGTTGTCTGAAAGAAGAGTACCTGACGGTGGAAATCTTCTAAGGAGTATCGCATATAGAACCTGTGGAACCAAGTTGCTGCGGTGAACATAGCTGAGCTCGGTCTGTATGGAGTTTAATAGAGCCTCAGGTGTGGCAGCAAGTTTGCACAAACAGCGAGAGCGAGGATCCCAGGCGAAAAAGAAATTCAACACCTCTTGCTCGATCGGACATCTGTTTGTCAATTGGACTACTTGACGGATTCATTTTGAGATAATCTAGCGAGAAGAGCCATTGAGGTTGAAGAGACATGTGCGGACGAATTAGAAAACGCAAGTGCCAGTGGACCTGGTGGAACTCTCAACGAATTACATAATGAATTTTGAGTGTTGCAGAGAAAAGATCTCAAGACCGCATACTTATTACTGTTATCCTGCCACCTGATCAGCTACATTGACCACCATGCACAAAACAGGAACTTATCTCACGTCCATGCGGTTCTCTGTCATGCCTCATGCATCGCGACACAAGGTATGCGGCCCTGAAATATTATTCCGCTGATGATTGAGTATTAGAGTCCGAAAATCTTCCAAGGAACAATTTCTGCAAACATGCGGCAGTCTTGCAGGTCTAGGTTTTACACCCGCCCCACTTACCCATTTCACCAGTCTTAGCCATCATGTACTTCTTCTCAGAAGACAGAGGGTAGAACACATTGACAGCACTCTTTGTCCCCCCTTCCACTCGTAATGGTGCTATTATCTATTCTTGAGAAGCTCTCAACGTTAACTCGGTTGGAATACTTATGTCCTCCGCCAAACTAGCTGAGACGGAAATTATTTGCTCAATTCGGCCATATTCCATTCCTATTAGTATTTTACGCGAGTCACACCTCAAGAATGGACATATGAACGGCACGAAATTCCGATCCCAGCTTTCGAGAAGGCCTCCGCATGGATGGACCAAGTCCTCAGGTCTGGTCTTTCTTAATCATCAGATGAAGAGATGTCCTTAGCAAATGTTCTCGGTATCATGGGCTTGGTGAAAGAGACTCCAAAAGATCGGTCCAGTACAAGGATAGTGCTTCAAAATATTGTCGAGAGAATGGAGACTATACAAAATGCTGACTATCACGATACGTGTCCAAACAGAGTCAGAAAGCCTCCAAAGACGATTCAACATCGGCTTCCATTTCTGCCGTGTTGACGAGAGGCAGTCTGTAGACAACTGTGGCACTTCTGCTGGAATGTACGATCTACCCTTTCTGGATCAGCGGATTTACTTCTTTGATTATGAAAGATACTCTCACTATACTGCTGGGGGAATTGTCGGCTAGAATGGGATAAATGGTATCAGCGACGTCATCGAGCGAAAGGTATTACGCTCTCACTATTGCCAGCAAGTAATTCTGCAGTTTGGTCCGCATTCTACTACTCCGCCGGGATGGGTTGAACTAAACTTGCACCATCGATCTTCGCATTGGATCTATGGCTAAAAATGAATTCTGGCTGGCGGTGTCGTTGCAATCCTCACCATCTCGTCGGGCTGTAGAGTGCAGCATTAGAGCCTCCCTGGAATCAGGCGCATCAGAAGAAGCCTTACTAGGTTGTAGACGTGATTGCACAAGGCGTAGATGTGTTGGACTCTTTGTGTGACTCGTTAGGCACAGATCGAATTTGGGAAAATTCCTTACTGGCGCCATTTACACATGATGAGTAGGGGGGGAAATAAGCGGAAGATGTAAAGATGATTGTCGTGGAGTTGGAACGTTGTCGACGCCTGCCTTTATAGCCCCAAGGCTTGTATTGCAAAACGGAAAAAATAAAAAAAAAACAAAAACAAAAACAAAAACAATACAGAAGCCGAGACATTGGCCTAATCAAAGTTTCCTGTTCAACAGTTCTATCAAGATGAAAGCGTGTGCTGCAAGTGAACAACGTTGTACTGAGTCCGAAATCAATCACGCCAATCACAAAAATTGCCGTTTAGTCGACATTTTAGCTGAGTCTCAACCAAATCAGAGGCTAATCAGAGGTTTGATCGCCAAAATGCTAAAATTCAATTCATGGCTCGTGAAGTCATACCAGATGATGCCTTCCAAATACAATACAGTTCGCCGCCCTGGATCAGGACCTCACGGTAGTTGCAAGGCAGCCGCTAGCTATAACCCCCATGTGCAGCCAAGAGGACATGTCACGAATCTCAATGACGAGAGACGGAGGCAAAATGTATGATCGAAGCGGATGCAAAACTGGACACGTCCTGATACCTGTGTAGGCTATTGACCATTGTTTGATCCAACAAAGTTCCATGCGTAAGGAATGAGGAGAAAGAGCGCGTTCCTTAAAGACTCCTTCCGGATCTAGAGTTGCGAGTATTGATAGAATAGTATGTATGGCGACAAAGGTTATCGGCTATCGTGATGATCTATCTGAAGATTCTCCTTGGTACCTTAAGGTTAAGTACATCAAAACCACATGTTTTTGTTGTCATGTTTTAACCCGCGAACATTCCAACAAGATATTGACTAACACCTTCGGGTGTCAAGCTGCCGACATCGGAGAAAACAAGTGATATCAGATCCGGCCTGGAGATAATCTCAGCACAGGTGAAAGGACAAAATGTCGGTTATAAGGGACCTTGTATAATCGACCTCGGGGTTATTCTGTGATATCTGTTCTTGTGTGATCGTCGCAGGCGCCACACCGGAAGGAGGGGTCTCCTCCGAAGGACTAGACCCTGTGGACGGCACGGACATTTGTGGTTGTGTCCGCGGAGAGGCGAGCGGCTTCGGACGAGAAAATGAGAAGATACGTGCGTTCTGGTTCGGCAGGTCGTACTGTGACAACGGGAATAGACGATGAAATTTATAACTGACGCAGAAGATGTCAACCGCCTCGTTAGGAAATATGCTCAAACCAAAAGAAGCACCTTTCAGCAAGAGCATAGAACGGTTTGTTTGCCGCTTTTGCGATGATTGCTATCTGGTTGCTCCCCACGGCGTTGATGAGCCCTCCGCTCTCCACCACCGCCTCGGATCCAACGAGTACGAAGTCGACCTTTTCCATGACGTATGCAACAGCAGAGTCCAAAATGACAGTGCTGGGGATGCCTGCCGCGGTCAGAGCTTCGGCAGTCTTGATTCTACCGCGTAAATCATTAGACCAGGTAGCGCCGCGTGTGATTGAGGGTACTGACCCAAGACCGCGAGGACGTGCTTCCGTGACAAAGACTTTGAGAGGCCCAGATGAGTGATTGGGCATGTCTAAATGAGTAGAAAGACTGAGAGACCTGATATTCGCTTTCGTTCATGTGCAAGCAACAGGGTCTGCATGACTACTCTCGAGTATGAATGAGTAAGAATCTGGAGGGGGATCAGAAATAGTTGACATGATGAGATGAGGGGCAAACAGACGACAGAGCCATCCTTGATAAAGCCAACCGCAAGTTCGGCTATTTTTCGACGATATGTTAAAGCCTCTTTTGCATAGTGTTGTCCTTGCCGTATAAGCTTGGTCTTGAGATCGGCAAAACTCTGTTCACTGTTCGTGAGGCACAAGGTGGGGAGAGCGATGATAGAAACATACAACAGAATCGTGTGGAAACAGGGTGACGAATGTGATGAACAACTCGCATCCAGCGTTGAGGCTGATTGGGTTGGTGGACCTTGTCTTGAGAACTTGAGCACCATCATTGAGATCCTTCACAAGCTCGAACATTGTTCCGGCTAGATAGGCGATCAGGAGTCAGTACTCAAGGGCTGGGGAGATCGGCTCGCCTGTGGAATTTTCAATGAGTTGTGTGAGAGCAAGAATGGCGGCTAGCGGAGGGGATATCTTTGAAGAAAATGGCTTGTATTATCATGAATGACAGGAGCGGGAGAATGCATACTTGGACATCGAGAAGATGGTGCCGGTAGGCTTGATAGACGTCGAAGGCAGTCATGGTGTGCTGACTCGAATGGGGAGCCTTACGTAATTGTCGCGCACAAGAAACCTTGACAGGAACAACGTTGAACAAGGGATATCAAGTTTTTCAAAATTTCAAGAGTACGACAGGATGTTGAGCGCCATATCGGGCTCGGGGAACCAAGTTTGGATGTGAATATATCAGTGGAATTATGAATGCGCCGTGGGAAGACGTCGGGGTGGGGACGACAAGGGCCTGGGTTTGGAGGACGAGGAGGGGAGTGGGGAGGGAAGCGAAGCGAAGTAGGGGGGAAAGGGGGTATCAATGTCGGGGCGATTACACGTGTATCTTCGACCGACGCTCGGATTGGTGATCGTAATATTGACGGTCTCTTCACTAGGTTATGTTCATTGTTCTCCTTGGACCCTCAAAAATCTATAAAGCCCTTGTTCTCCCGTCTCAGCCCCGCCCAGCCTCCACCGTCCCCTCCTCCACATGGCTCGCCCAAGAACAGAGGTCATCTTCTCCAGCGATGTCCGCAACATGGACGACTGGGCCCGCCGCACCCACATCCCCTTGACCACCGCCGATGCCCTCGGCGCCACCTATGCTCGCGCCCACCGCTGGCTTCACGCCCTCAGGCTCACTCTTGTACGTGAATACAAGTGGACTGACCCCCCAACCACCGACCACCGTCTTTTGTTCTCACTCGAGACCTCCTCCATCTGGCGTTCCTCCGCCGGCCTCCCCGCCGGGCCCCAGCTCAAACTCCAGCTTCCCGTTCATGCCAGTTCCTTCTTTTCCCCCGAGCGTCGCGTGCAGTGGCAAATGGTTTTTCACAGTGACACTTTCGAGTCCGTACGAAAAATTTGTCCTCCCGTCAACGACATCTTGAATCTTATCCAATGCCTCCTCACCGGCCTCGTTACTATCTCCTTCGAGGAGCGCCTTGCGGAGGGTACCTACCGTACCATTCGTGGTTTACCTCCCGTAGAATGGATCGTCCAAAACGAGAGGGAACTCATCAAAGTATTTGGTCCCGATCACTATCGAGCTTTGGCCCGAGCCTCTCGCGACACGCAGTCTTCTTTCAAGCTCGAGGTCATTCCTAACTAGTGTCCTCACGCCCGTCCATTATCCCCATTGCCATCAGCGGGGGCAACCAACCCTTGATGGCAGATTTTTTTTGACAGAGACATTTCTGCTTTACTTACCTTCTCCCTAATCTTTGGCCATTGTTGTCATCTCGCTTGCTTTCCTCCGCTCCTGCATCTGCTGAAACTCCTACGTAGATTTTTTTTCTCTAATCATGGCCACGATACCATCGACATATATATAATTACCTTGCACACACCATCATCTTTTACCCTGCTACATAGATCACCTCAACTAATTCTTGCCGTATATATGTACTTTTCTCTCGTTGCCAATGACTAAATATAGAAAAACACAATTTTGGTGACTCTGGTTCGATCATCATCTTGTTCGAGAAAAACGATGTCGAGCACTGTGGTTTGTCAGAATCCCTCTTGCCCCAATGGCAATCCACCTTCGCGCCTCGAATGCCCGACATGCAACAAGTATGTCCAGTGTTTTTCCATCTATCTTGCCCTTACCTCTTCTAGACTAGGAGTCAAGGGCTCCTTTTTTTGTGGACAAGAATGCTTCAAATCAGGATGTAAGTCTCCGCTTTCATCTACACACATGACAAGGACTAGATCTTCCACAACAGGGGCAGGTATTCCACGACCTATGACAAGTCTACTCATCTCATCGCAGTCTAGAAACAACATAAAGCAATCCATACTCTGGTTTCTGGCAAAGCAGAAGGCCAGTATCAAAAATATCTTACGTCCATTCACCTTGTGCTCACACCCTGCTCCTTCAGATGGTACATACAATCCCTTCCCCAACTACGCCTTCACAGGCTCGATCCTGCCCGTCTACCCTCTCAGCAAGACTCGCGTTGTTCCGGACCACATACCACGCCCCGACTACGCTGCTGATGGTACGCAAAAACCACACAAAACGACGTCACCTACCTAACATTATCCCTGTTCCAGGCAGGCCTATTTCTGAGGCAAGGCGCGCCGGCCAACCCCCTCGCCTGCTAACACCCGAAGAGCAGGACAAGATGCGAAGAGCGTGTCGTGTGCGTCGAACACAACTACTGGACAGAACACCCCACTGAATCATGGATCTACTGCAGCTTGCCCGAGAAGTTCTAGACCTCGCTGCCTCACATGTACGCCCGGGAATATCGACCGATGAACTGGACGAGATCGTGCACAATGCAACAATCGAGCGGAATGCCTACCCATCCCCTCTGAACTATCGCAATTTCCCGAAATCTGTTTGCACGTATGTCAATCTTTTTTTCGCAGACTCGGCGACAAACTGGTGCTACCCTCAGATCCGTCAACGAAGTTATTTGCCACGGGATACCAGACCAGAGAAAACTACGCGAAGGAGATATTATCAATATAGGTGAGTGCTCATATCTCGACCGTCGCATATGTAAACGAGGTTTTGCCGGTAGATGTGTCCTTGTACTTCGAAGGTCAGCATCTTTGCAACGTCAAAATCCTCGTCTAAGAATACGTCTCGGCAGGTTACCATGCTGATCTAAATGCCACATACCCTGTTGGCGAGATCGACGAAGATTCCAAGAAACTCATCCGCACGGCTCGCAATTGTTTAGACGAATCTATAAAAATATGTAAACCGGGTGCTTTGTTCCGCGACATTGGAAAAGTCATGCACGTCCTAAAAGCTTGATTCATTGATGGTTTCTTGACTAATCGCGGAGTAATTAGAGAGCCTATAGCACGTGCGAACGGTTGCGCAACCGTCCGAACGTATACAGGGCACGGTATCAATGACCTCTTCCATTGTTCCCCTAATGTACCGCACTATGCGAAGAACAAAGCAGTGGGTACGATGAAACCTGGGATGGTGGGTGGACCTCATTGTCAGCTAACAAAAGATTGATTGTTCCATTATTCCAGGTATTCACAATCGAACCCGTATGTTGTTACGCACTCATAAGCATGGTCAGGAGAAAGGACTAATGCAACCAAATCTACAGATGATCAATTTTGGCAGTAATTGGGATGAAGTGCATTGGCCAGATAATTGGACGGCCACCACAGTGGATGGGAAGAGGAGTGCCCAGTTTGAAGAAACTCTCCTGTACGTACTTGTAACCCGTTTTTCGAGATTGATTCTAACGAAAATATATCACAGAATTACGGAGACGGGTGTTGAGATTTTGACTGCTGGGGGACCGTTTGAACTCCCCTAGATAGATTTCATTTCATATCATCTACTAACAAGGATTTAAATAGGATTGCGCATATGTACGTCGTATTTGACAGAAATGGTCCACTAGTCCACCCGACCATTCTTGGACCGATTCCTGTTAATTTCATTATTCAGATTGTCGGTAGCCTGGGGAAATGTTTCCGTTCGATTGACTGCTGCAAGTCGTGCAACATGTACACTGTCCGAAAGGCTATCTTTTCGTGAGCGATGTCGGGGATGCAAACCCTGATCCGGAACTGTCGGAAGACTGCGTAGTCTTTGTAAATCTGCGAAAGAACTCTGACGGCTTTTTGGTCTCTGGGTAACCAACAGTTCGTCTGTCGCTGAAACAACGCCGATCACATTGTCGTAGTCGCCAGTGTCCTCATCGTCAGATTGGTCTGGTGTACCAATGCGACTAGATTCGTCTCCAGACATTCCACTCCATACACTTGTTCCTCGTCGGGCACTGTGACTCCAACCGAACAAGCGCTCATCAATCCACGTCATCGGATGTGTTAACCCAAGACCTTGAGCATCAACTGCCCCAGTACTGCTCTTTCTGCGCCATAAACCAGGTGTCCCGGTTGACGGAGGCGCACTAGCAGAAGGAACCAAGATGCGCCACTAGGATTTCCTATTGAGTACGCAGATCAAGGCAGAAGGATTATGGCTTGTACCTCATTAAAATCTCCGTAAAGCTTGGGACCAAAATCGTTGATCAGGTCAGCAACTTCATTGGACAATTCTTCTCTGATACGTTTAAGTTTATCAAGATCTCTTTGTTGGCCAGGAACAAGAGCAACAACCAGAGGACGCAATGATCTTACATAGACATCAGTTAGTGAATGATGGAAACTCCGACGAGAGGGAATACTCACTTGAGAACGTCCATACCAGCCTCACCAAATTTGAGAGCGGCATAATTCATACAAGGCAACGCCACAAAGACAAGGAACGGGGTGGCGATTCTCCATCGAAGAGGTACCTTAGCCCGGAAGGCGATCAGGGTGGCGAGGAAAGCATAGAATGTATACAGAAGCGGAGCGAGACCAAGGCAGATAAGGACCTTCCAAGTCGCTAGAACGTCTCGCCCGGCAATCTTGACGACAGATGCAGCAAGAGCCTCTAGAAACCAAGTCAGCAATTTCGATTGACAAGAGTATAGATTAACTGACCTTTTGCCTTCTTCCGAGATATCAAAGAAGCCAGAATGAACATCGGCCCATTGAGGATGGTGCCTGGCAATGCAAGTATTGTCCAAACCATGAGAAGCCCAACTCGGTAGGTTAGCAAGCCCAAAGTCTTCCATCCAGCTTTCTGAGCTCGCGGAACCTATCACAAGGTCAGCGCAAGAACCAATTATACGAGGAAACGTCATAAATACCTGGTGATCACGTAGCCCGAGGTCTCTCACAAGGCGGTTATACTTGAGCACACCTTTTCGCAGCTTCTGGACGCGTGGTTCATCCTTAAAATGAGTGTAGCCTTCCAAAAGACGCCTGTTTAGTTCAACAACTTGGCTAAGCGTCAGATGTTGACCAGGAGTCTTATATAAACGTCGAACTGCTTGAATGAGCTAGAGAGATAGTAAGAAACCACCTAATCTGGAAGCTTCAAACTTAAGCATTCGACGAACCATCAACGTATCATAATCGGGAGCCCTGACTGTTACGGTTTTCAATGCATCATAGATAAGATTAAGAGTTCGCGCAACGGCTTCTCTTTTCTGCGTTCCCCCCTGTTTGAACATCTCAACATACTCTGGAGGAACATCAAGAGCGCTGCCGAATTCAACCACCGCCCGTGACCTGAACCTGTGAGCATGGAAGTAGGAAAGCCCCACTGGAACGATCTTGACGCGAACATTGCGATCATTCGCCATCGCACCCAGAGCCATGATTGATACCCCAGCTTTCAAAGGTAACAAGTCTGTGCGATCGTGACTACCACCTTGGGTGGACTTATCATGCTTTACATCTTAGACTTGTCATAGACATGTACACACCTTCAGGGAATATACCAATACTTCCACCTTGAGTCAAGCACTCGTAGACATGACGATACATATCTTGCTGGTCGACGTATGGCATTTTCTTGAAATCCAATCCTTGCACCCCCTCTCGCCGCAGTTCCAACATTTTCTCCCTGATCTTTGACGTTCCTTTTCCACTTTCACCACCAAACTCCCTTTTGATTCTCAACTCAGTGTCCGAAATCACTTCGCTCACTTCAGCAATCAGGGAGTTCATTGCTTTAGAGAGCATAATCTGCATCCTGGGTTTCAATTCCGAGGTAAACCTCGTGCCGTCGCCCAAGATAAGGCAAGGATCGTCAGGAGACAGGTAGATGCGTCCTGTAGCAGGTGAAACATAATCCGCAGCACGAGCGACGGGGACTTTATCGTTATTGTAAATATGAGGTAAAACAGAAGAAACCAGAGACTTACTACTATCCATAAGTCGGGCAAAAAATCCGACAGCTTTCCTCTCCATACTCTTTGCAGCTGTAAGAAACTGAACATGGCGACGTGTTTCCTTGTAAACTTCCAGGGCCAAAAGGAGCGGGTCAAGGAACTACATCCGGAATTGGTTGAACAAAGATTCTCTGAATACTAGATGAGCCAAAAGTACTTGGTTGTTGTGCGGTGCACCGACAAATATCACGGGTCCGTCGCGGGGTATATTGAACGCGCCTCGAGGTCGTATCTCGCGGAAGAAGATTTGTGTAACCATCCTCCAGAACAGCATAGCAGCATCGTAAGTGGCCGAGCTCTTCGTAACGAGGGTCATAATGAAAGGAACAACGGAGTGAAGGAAGGATGTTTTTGCATGGAGTCGGAGGCAACAACGATCACACAAAAACAACGCCAAATATACTATTTATCACCTGCGAGATCGTTAAAAGACTCTATATCTTACACATCTTGTATCCAACCGAGAGAACACTACCAAAGAGCTGTCAGGCATACACATCAGCCCGGGGAAGTCCGAGCTGTCCGACTCTGCGACGAAGTAGTGCTGAACGTGCTCGATCTATATTGGAAAATGTCATGGAGTCTGGATAACTTGTCTTGCTGTTGCGCAGAAGCTTCCGGGATGGTTCGCTTCATAACCTTATCATCACTAGCGCTTGGCGACGTCGGTGTGCCGTCATGGCTTAACTCCAGTTCTATAGATGGAGAAGTCAGATGAACCAGGTTGAAAACAATGCAAAGAACTGACTCGTCAATGTATCAGCGACCACAGCCTCCCTCTCTGCATCTTCGACAGCACGACTCGCTAAGGCACGGGTGATGTACTTCCGAAACGCAGTCCCCGTTGACTCCAGTAACTTGTCTACTCGTGGTTTTTTGTGCGGGTACTGCTTCAAAAAATGATGAAGCTCGGTGATGCCCTCCTTGTGTAATGCACCTGTTGTCTCGCTAGATATGTGACCAATGATAGCAAGTAACTGGGCATCAGGGTCAGGCTCTTCAACAACCGGAGAAATCACAGGATTTCCATTTGTTGAGGACGAACTCGGACTTGTTCGATGACTGGGTGAACGTTGATGCCCGACGGAATTTGCAGACGACACAGTCTCTTGAGGAGAAATCGGTCTGCTGGACGTACGTGAGACTGGACGTGTGATTTGCTCGCTGGAGCCACCATTCCGTCGGGCGTCCGGACGAGAACTTGAGTTTAGAATTCGATAAACATAAGGATATACTATGGTTGCAGATGGGTCATCGAATGCAGCCGAAAGTAGGTCATAGACGTCATCACCATAGTGAGCTGATTACTCCGTTGGAAAAACCACCTCCAAGAAAAAAATGGAATCACTCACCAACAACATGTTGTATAATGACTTTGATTGTTCTTAATGGCATATCACCACAAGGCACTTTGTTCGTCGCCCGTGCACGCCATTCGTTGGGAGGAACAGATTGCAGGAAATGCTCTATGGCAGGGAACAATTCGACAGGATCCAGTTTTTGTTCACTTAAGTCTTGAGGTATATTTCGCGCCAATTTCCAGACACACTTCAGCACCAGTTCAGCTACCTTCGACTCTTTCGACTCGGGTAGAGTGCCGTTACTTGGGAAGGGCTTAACAATCTGCAATAAAAGAGCAAAAAGTGCCCTGACCGAAAATCAGTCATGAAAAGATGCCCATGTGTGAATATGCTCACCGGAATATTGACATCCTCCTGGCAGTTGCAAATAACCTCAAAATTATCATGTTAATGAAACGTGATAGATCCTTCACTTTTTTTACGGCACTATCATCAGTTTCAAGAAGCCGTAGAGTCAACTCCTCCAATAAGGAGGTCAAGATGTCTACAGTCAAAGTTTCTGCCAGCATCATGTGATCACAAAAGTTATTCAGCGTCTGAATGAGATGTTTTGCGAGTCTGAAATTATCATCGGGAACCAGATTTTCGGGACGTTCGAAGACGTGCGCCATTTGCAGAGTAATTGTCTCTATCAGTCCTTCCGCGTGCTCGGCTAATTCGCGATAGAGAGGAAACTCAGGGCCAACCTCCGGTCCAACAGACAAAATCTTTTGTATTTTCTTGAGAGCGTCGACGCTACGAGTGGCATCGCTGCTGAGAATGCTTGAAATAGTGATCGCGATATCTTCAGAAGGAGGTATATGCATCGCAAGTTCAGGTTCTTTCCCAGTGAGAGGAGGTTCTTGTTCAGAACTCTCATTGGAAGGTGTGAGCTCGTCCAAAACCTTCTCTTGCATGGCAGCCTGGGATGCTGCAACAGAAATCGTGGCACGGGGACGACCGAGCCTCGAAGGCAAAAGGCTTTTTGGCCGTGCAATGCCTCTTGGAGAACCAGATAAAGCTGCGGAAGGATTGTCATGCGATGGTATTAGGTGCAATGTGTGCACAGGTGATTCAGATCGAGTGACACTAGAGACAGTTGGTGATCCAGAACGCACGGTATGGGCGGGCGAAGTCGGACGAGCAAGTCGCGAACTACCAGCAACAGAAGGGCTCGCTGGCCGAGGGGGAGGAGCTATGCGTGAAACTACGGGAGAGCCAGGCCTTGTGACTCCAGCAGCTAACCGAGCTACTGCAGGAACAATGGCCGAGGAAGCGATCTCCTGTTTTTCATGAGAACTAGGCCCTGATATGCGCCGTAGGCGTTCTTCCAACTGCGTCTTCTCTTTTGGAAGGAGTGGGCCAACCAGCGACCAAACCCTTTCGCCGACAAGTGTATATCCTTCGCTGCAAGGAGAAATATTAACGAAAATATCACTTTTGAACCGGGATGAGTAAAAACATGCCTTAGAGCACCTAGTGCCGATTTACGAACAGAGGAATCTTTGTCTGAAATCATGGATGCAATGATAGGAAATGCCTTGGTAGGTTCACATGCCCCCATCCCTGATTTCTTCAGTATAGCCGCAATCTCATCGAGGCTCCCTTGGCGAGTTTTCGCGACTTTTGATTTGAGCCCGTAATCAAGAAGCAATTGGAACACGCGGCTGTAGGCATAGACCTTTGGCAGAGTTTTGATTATTTGCTGAACTCGAACTCGAACTTGTTCTCTGGCATCACCAAGCTGATACATTCATGTGTCAGTAAAAAAATGGATTATCGAAGAGTCAGAAAATAGGCACCTTGAATATTATCGTTGGAATGAAGCAAAGCGCTTCTCCATCCGTCAATTGATAATTTACATTCCGTAGGAAAGTTAGTATAGCTTCGATAACGTCCAGGCATTTAGAAATCAGATTGGGTTGGGGCTCGTGAATCTTTATAGATACGTATTTGAGAGGTAGATCAAGGTTGGCCAAGCAGACTGTTTCAATGTTTTCGTCCGCGTTTTGAGCATTGAGATAGAAATCGCTTATAGTGGCCAACCCATTAATGTGGTCATTGACCGCATTATGATCATGACTGAATAACCGTAGAATGAGCTCCTTTGAACTATGTAACTCCATTTGAGATTGCAGAAGGTCAGCAAGATCCTTGCGAGTCGGTCCACTTTCATTGATCCATCTCTGGGCATCTTTACCACATCTTGCTTTCTTCGCATCCAGATTGGCTCCATAAAACACCAACGACGGTACAGGAGATGCAGGTGAAGCTGTAACGGTCACAGATCGCTTGATTCCGCCAATGCTTGATTTTATACGGGAAAGAGCTGGCGCTTCAACAGTAGTCTCTGAGCGAGATTCAGGGCGACTAGTGCCTTGAGGTAGTAACCGACGCACACCAAGTTTTGGTTTGGTAATGGATGACGGAAGTATTGTCAATGGCGGTGACTCTGGAGGTGGACTATACGAAGCAGACGGAGCAGAGGCAGTAGCTGTGGGGGGCACTTTAGGGACTACAACAGGTATCGAATTGGACGGCGGTTCTGGGCGAGCAGCTTGAATCAGAGGAACAGCGCTTGCACGAGAGGCAGGTTTAAGGGAGTTTGTTTGATTCAGAACATAGTCGAAACCGGCGGAGACTACCAATGTGGCTAATAAGGCTTGTGCACCCTTTCGCACGTCACTACTGCGGTCATCAAGAGATGTTATCACTGGGGAGACCCAAGACTTAAGGTCTATGGAAGGATTTGGGGGATGTTCTTTGAACCAGTCTGCCAACCAGCTCATTAGGGTACCTTTCTGCATGGGGTTGGTTGTCTCCATTCCAGTTGCTATCCCGGATACAAGAGCGTCGATACCATCACAGGCTGTTGCAATCGAAGTCAAGACTTGAAGCGCTGCCGCACGTATTGGAACCTTTTGATCGGCTAAAACCGTGCAAACTGGTGCAACAAGAAGACGTGCATATTTCTCGAATGGTTTGCCCATTCCCGTGGCTATACGGCTGACGATATCGAGAGCCAATGTCTGAACCGCTTTGTTCTGATCGACTAATCTTGCCTTGAGGGTTTGGCCGATCTCTCCTGGAAATAATTGTTAGACACTGATTTGAACGAAAGAACGAAAGAATCTACCCATATTGCCTTTGAGACGTTTGTTACTACCTTGATCCAGAATTGCTTGAAGGGTTTCAAGAGCCTCTTTCCTTGTCTTCCATGCATCACTTTTAGCATCTGCTAAAATCGAGGTCCCTTTCAACAAGCCGTCGAGATCAACCCTAGGGAATAGGTCATCTAATGGATCACCCTGCTGACGCTTACCAGCCGACCCAGATCCAGATGAAACCGTGGCAAGATCGGCCGATGTTCTAGTAGGCTCTGGGGCGGGAGTTCCATCAACTTTATCGAACTCGGACGTAATGGTATTGAGTAACTGGGGGTTCAAATCTTCCAGAAAATCCTTGATACCTGATGACAAAACTAAGCAAAAGCCACCGATATAGCATGGACTCAAAGGCTTACTGGGGCCAGCATATAATTTGACTGTTACGAGCGTTTTCGTGGCACTAGTTCGCACAGTAGCGTTGGAATTTTGCAATCCCGTTTTAAGGAAATCGATGAGATTTCGGAGTGCTAAGCCAGCCACACCGAATTCCATCAAAGCCGTGTTGATCCAAGAAATCGCATCAGCCAAGACTTTTGGGGCCTTCTGCTTTGACAAGGGTTCATAGGCTGTACATCCCATTAGCAATGGAGTGTACTTTTCATACACAGAAATCATACCCTGATTTAAAACAAACTGCAGAGAGGTTCTCTCGGCAAAAAGCAATAAGGTATCACCAGCTGGTTTTTTAAGTTTCATATCTCCAAGCTTTTCGGTCAAATGACCAACACTTAGTGCAGGGCATGATCGTCCGAAAGATGGGCACTTTTCAGCAAGGAGCGAAAGGATGGCATATACTTTAGTTGAAACCTGTGTAATAGATTAATCATGAGCTGGAGTAAGGCAATATCTTACACATACTTGAAAATTCTTCTCTGCCCAGCATTTCTTCACTAACGCTCTCACCACGACCTCAGCATCAAGAACATTGACTTCCCCCTCGACCCAAATAATCATCTCTTCAAGGGCAGCTAATCTAGTCTTCCAGTTTGTATCTCCGAGGTCGGCCATTATCGAGGTAGGTAATATCTCGACAGCGAGAGTCTCTGCATCTTCTGGAGTATGTTTATACTTGAAGGTATCGAGGGTGCCAGTCCCTGAGGAAGGAGCGGGCTTGGAACTTTTAGGAGGTACGGCCGCTATGGGAGGCTTCTTAGTAACTGATGAGCTCGACAAGACAGGTGGCTTTTTGGGCTGTTGATTTTGCGTTCGATCATAAAACACGGGAGGCCAAAGTACTAACTTACAACAACAGCTTTTGGGATAGATTTACTGGCTGGTTCCTTGGCATTTGAAATCTCCTTCTCATTGGAAGCTGGTTTGAGAATAGGCGCCTTCGGAGGGACAACCTTGGGAGAGACAGCCTTTGGAGGTTGTGCAAGGGTCTTCGATGCAGCAGATCTTGGCGGGGCCGGTTTGGTAGACGTGCACTTGACCGTAGCCTTATCGTATGCTTCCTTTACTTTGGCTTTTCGTACGTCTGCCAAACCCTCCATGACTGCAGTAAGAGGTCGTTCACCAACCATCTTCATTAGGATTCCAAGGCAAGTTGCTGCTTCATTCCGTGCACCCTCGAACCCATCTTCAAGCAAAGCCGCTAGGGCTTCTGACATAGGCTTGATCTGCACGGCTTGAATTGGCGAAGAAGAAGTTGCAAGGCATCGACCCAAAAATTTGAGTGTTCCTTCCTTTACTTGGGGATTTTTCGATTTCATTGCCGGTTCAATGTCTGGGATGACATCGGACAAGGTTGTCTATGTGTCATAAATCCATTATGAACCATTGATTTGTGTAGTATCATGAAATACTCACTGTGACAAAAACTGCATCTAATGCAGTTCCGATAGCATCCGTAACATTGGCCTTTCTCTCCTTCAATCTTTCCAGCATCGAGGGAATTACACCTTCCCGATACCTCCCGAAAGAAAACATCAACCCCTTTGCAAGCTCCTCAATACAGGAGGATGCGACCATGACACAATTGATGTTTGCATCTCCGGACACTCGGGAGGCAAGGCACTTTGTCAGCTCACCAAGTTCGGATGCTTCCTTGATTCGAGGCGTTGAGGTCAAAAGTGTCAGGAGTTCGTCGAGAGCCTCTTTACGTTCTTTCCATTTTGTGGACTTGAGTGCTGTTTGAAGACTCGGCGGAATCTTTGGGACAATATCAACTGGTTCCGCAAGAGCACGCGGATCGAGATCGACTTGTAGGCTATGAGTTTGACTTCAAAACGGAAACTGGATCATAAAAATTTACCTTGAATTTCTCCTTCAGAGGCCTCATCATTGCCGCTCTCAACAACCTCTACTTCGCGAGCTTGTTGACGGGTAAATCTCTCGGGTTTGATTGTTCCCTTGCCCTTCCCATCGTTCTCCATAGCATCGAAAGCTTCCTTCAACTCCTTTACTTGAACGGGCTTCAAGTCTACCAACCATGACTCGATTCCGGGCCCAAGGTATTGATATAATATGTGGGTAAGCGTTGTCCCTTCCGCTCTAACCGTCTTGTCATTATGTGAGAATATTTTGGGCAGAGCCTTCAAAAGTTGAGGTACAGGTATTACTTGAACACCGAACACGCTGCAGAGCATTGCGTGAGAGTCCAGCGAACGGACGACAAAGATGACCTCTCACCGAATAATTTCTTTCAGTGCAAAGACACATCCTGCCACAGATTTGGGTTGCTTTGCACCTAGACCAAGAAGTATATCATTCTAAAAATTGGGGTAAGAATGAGATATGGATTGCATGCGGAGAGCACACCTATTTGACGTACCACGACCCCTGCACCCCCGTTTTCAATTTCAACATATTGCAGCGCCAATTCTAGAGCCTGAGCCTTTGTCCCAGCTCTTGCTGACCCAAAACATTTTTCAACTAAAGCAGGGATCACGGCCTCGCGAGTCTTCGCGGCAGTTTCTCCGGCGAATTTGACGAATGCCACTAAACACTCTACGCCCTTTTCCTGTGCTACCGCATTTGAATCTGTAGCTATACTCTTCAACAAGTCAGAATTGTTAATATAGGGCTTGAACGCGGGATCAGTGTCCGAGGCAGTCGTTTGGAAGGTCTTGGCGAGAGCTTCATATGCACTGACACGAGCTTTCCAGTTTTTGTGAGCTAAGCGGTCGGATATAGATAGAATGGAGAAGTCCTCTTCCTGCGGAGGTTGGCCGTCCATACCTCGAGGACAGATATTCAACTATGAGATAGAAAACGCGCTTACAAGGTTCGTGGTTGACTGATATCTGATTCTTCAAACTTGTGATCACAAGAACATCACGTGAGTTTATTTAGCTTTAATTACCTCCCAGCCAAATGGGCGCCAACCAACTCTACGACCTCAAGAACCCGCTGCGTGTCATCCTCGATGACAACTGTTTCCTGCTTGCGCTGTAGCTCCAGTGTCATGAAATGTCGCTCGGCTGCTGCGTCTCTCTCTTGTGACATACCCAAGTTGTGGTAGACAATAGATAACAAATATTGAACATGCATTAAAGAAGTGTTGATCTCCAACGTCCGATAGTCGCCTTCTGCGATTATTAGGTATGGAAGCGCTTCTTTGAGTCCGGTGGCTGCAATCAAAGGTAATTATACGGTACATGCACCGTAAATCCATTCTTGCATACCTGTAGATTTGGCAGAAGCAGCTATTATACTTCGTGCAAGAGTAAAACATGCGAAAGCACGCTGTTCAAGATCGTTTCCATCGATAATCTAGCATTCTCAGATCATAGCACACGAGCAAAGAAGAACAAGTCATTTACCTGGGGCATTATCTCCTCCAGGATCCTTCGGGATCTCTTTGGCAAATGAAACTCTATGCTGACGTCGGCCAGGAGGATAATGGCTGTTCTGTAATCACTGAAACGAGTCAAGAACTCTGAGTGCCACAAAGCTTTAAGCAATTGATCGATAGCTGATGTAGCTTGATCGCAACGCTGTTTCGAGTTTCCATGTGAACGAAACACGAAAGAAGAAAACTAAATACGATACATACACGCATCTGTATGACTTCATATAATGGATCGCGAATTTTGTCCGCTGATGCAGAAATGACATTGTGAAGATATTCTCTGGGGTTGTAATCGCCTGGCGATCGGCGAGAAAGAAGAGTCTCTCGAAAAAGTCGATCCTGACCGCTATGTAGAGTATTTCGTTCGGGATATACGGATTAAATTGAAGATGAACACCTACCGGCGAGTTGCACGTACAACAAGAATATGCCAGATTTCTTGAGCCCAAGCGGTATAGTCATTGATGGTGAGTCCTCGCCAAACGTCGGGCTCTAGCAGCATAGTAAGTGCCTCGCGATAAGATCCCCGTCTGGCTATCTAGGATGGTCCTTGTGAGAGAGAGGTTTCTAATTAAGGTCATTATACCAACCCGATATGCCTTATTCAGAAACATGGTGATTCTGTTATGGTCTTCTGTTCCCGGCTGAGTAAAGGCCAATACAATGGACTCTTCGACAGAAGCGAGTTTACTGCAACCTATTCAAGAACGTCAGATGGACCCTATTTGGCGTCAGTGCTGTGATAAACCACGGCACACCTATAGCTTCCCAGACCACAGATTGCACCGCATGCTGCGCCCATTGTTCTTCATCGATGAATGTCGCACCCTGAGCATCAAGCCAGCGGTCATACAATCCAGTTGCTTGATGTATTTTAGCAAATGCTGCGCTCAAAGGTTGATCCTGTACGGACGTCAGTCGAATAGTATATAATTCTGGATAAAACAAACGTTTTTGGTATTCATGAGTTTCTTAACGTCGAACAGGACTTCAAGAGGATGTAAATCTGGCTGTAGCTCATTCAACGTAGGCTTTCGCCCGGGCTCTGTCGAAGGAAGACGGTGTAGCATGCTGTGATATGTCAGTGTCCGCGGATGTATCAAAATGAGAGTTTCGACCTAATGCAATGCTGCAAAGTGATCTTGTCTCCACAAGTGCGAGCGACAGTGATCGCCTCCATTAAAAACTGTAGTTAGGTGAGCAGGACAACCAACACAAAGTTCAATTGACACTGCCTTTCGAGCTGCCGTGACTTCATTACGAAGATAATGCATGCGAACTAGATTTAACAACGCATGTTGTCGGACCCCTCTGTCGCAGGTCGACAAAGTTGCAGGTTAGAATTTATTTAAACGACTTACGAATCGTTATTCTCATGAAAATGTTGTTCAAAAAAACGCCGGAGGTTTTCTGTGGCGACATTCTCGTCACCAGTATTATGTCCCTTTTCCCATCTAGAAGGAATCCACATGAGTCGACATGAATATTCAAAGCAGAGTTCGTGGCTACGCTTCGTAGGCATCTGGCTTAGCCCAGCTTTTCTTGTCCGCCTGTGTCTTGAAAATTAACAAGTCGGCTAGAAGAAGTTATGTCTAGCATTCTCAAGTAGTTCGCCAAAAGTTAAACAAGGCTCACTATTGCTCATCTGATCTTTGACGATGGGATCATACCCGGCAGACGTATCACCACGGCACCAAGACTGGTAGTCCTTTTGAAGTTTCACAACACCAAAGAATGACAATTTTATGAAGCTGACGAAACAACGTCGGGAGAAATAGCCAAATATGGAGCGACGCATCTGTGCAGGTGATGTTGAAGACATTATACGGTGTTAATGAAATAATATGTACCAGCACTGGTGGTTCCTACGTTAAAGTTTAGTACACAATGCATATCGAAGAGTGAGTATCACTTACGTCTTCAGCCTTTTCCACAAAAAGCGAGGGAAGGTCTGATAAAGAACAAGTCATAAAAACGTGTTTACTAGACATTATTCGACGTACTTGCAAAGAAATTGGTAATTTGATCAGCGCTCGTAAGATCAGAATGCTGGACGGTCCCCCATGAACAGGTATACTTAAAGCAGGAAGTTTATAGATCTAGTGTCTTACAACAGCTTTAATAGCAGCTATCACGCGTTGAGACTTCTCAGAGTCAGCGCTTGGACCGTGACAGACGGTTTTCATTAGATCAAAGTGAGATTTTGGTCGGGAGACCTGGAAAGAAGCATTCAAGCTGACATTCAGAGCAGTGGTTTGATAACACACCTCGGATATCTCATTGAGAAGAGTGCGGTACAGATGAAGCAGGAAAGCGGGAGGAATATCTTTGCAATCAGGTTCTTTGAAGGCAAAAACAAGAATCGTCAACAGATCGACGTGATGGGGTCGGAGGACATGGTCTGTGGGGGGAGGCGCATCATCCATCGAATGTTCGTACAGCGTCGTACTTAGTTCGCAGGAGAAGCTGGTGTTGATATCATGCAAGTTCTTGTGTTGTTTGAACGCATTGACCGCGCGCGGCCTAGTACTTACAAGTTGGGAAGCAACACTGCCACATGTCTGAGTTGCCGTGTAAATTACCGGTCATCCCATCAATAATTTTGTGTTGCTTTTCGAACAGCTGGTCTTACTTAACTGGGAGGCAAATGACAGGCAAGCAGAATGGCAAACGATCTGCACCACCTTCTCTGGTAAATATAAGCATACATCTTCCTTTATTATTACCCACTTGATTCCAGGGTCCCTCCAAAAAGCGCAAATTATCCTCGAAACCTGGGAAACAGTTAGGGCTAAAGAAATATCCCACCAAACTGAAGGAAAACGGAAAGGAGAAGCTTTCTGATCGTGGAACAATACCGATACCCAACGCCGACGATGCAGATGACATTGACTTGTCTGACCAGGATTTGGATGTTTTCAAGGAATATGGAGGTGCCGCGTCATTCCTGACCTCTCTAGACAAGAAAGGAATAACTCGGTATGATATCAATTACATGTTATGTCCATTACTCCATTAAAATTTGTTTCAGGAGCAAAAAAGAGATTGAGCGTCTACATCGTCTCAACAAACCTGTCAGGCAAGTGGTGGACGATGACCTGCCTTCAGTAGATTCAGACGACGAAAAAGACGATGATGGTTCTTTTGGTGGCTCGGACATCGAATCTCTATCATCATTGGACGACGATTTGGAACTTTCAGATAATTACGACACTTCGGATGCTGAAATGGCGTATGAGAAGGCCCCCCGAAAACGTCATCCCTCATGGGAGACTGAAGAAGATCGAGGTATAAAAGGTCTTCCAATCAAGCTTCCTAGCGGGGATGTCCGTCCTACCGGGAAAGTGACGTTTGCGCCTGCGATCGATGGCGGTGAAGAGAGCTCAGAAAGTGAAGAACCAGAGTCTGCCCTCGAAGAGCAATCGCAAAAGGTTGATGATGTCTCCACTGGTGCACGTTTCGGTCGACCAGCGGTGATAGACGTTGTTCTGAACAAGTCCAAGGTCGCACGCATACACATTGCCAAAGAACAGATAGCAGCAATATGCCAGGAAATCGTTTCAGATCCAGAGAACAGTGTAAGCTAGTAGCTCTGTCCGTTTCCATTCACTCCCTCACGTTTTTCGTATAGCTTGGCCTTTTGAGGCGACTTCACACGTTTTCACTATCAGAGATCACAACACCATCCCATCCGGACCCTATACCAAACGATCCGATAATAAGGAAACTTGCCATGCTTTCACAGTTAGCCGTTTTCAAAGATATTATCCCCGGGTACCGAATTCGAGCTTTGACCGACAAAGAAAAGGCGGAGAAAGTCAGCCAAATGGTGGCTCGAACCAGAGATTGGGAACAAGGTCTAGTAACGGCGTATCAGACGTATCTTCATTCTTTAGAAGCTGAGCTAAAAGGTACAATCTCCCGAAATTGAACTTCATTTTGGAACTCATTTTTTTTTTAGCTCGCAGTGGCTTGGCGGATATAGCACTAAGATCTATGTGTACACTGCTGAAAGAAGCGACCCACTTCAACTTTCGCGTCAATCTCATGAGCTGCATTGTCGCTAGATTGAGTAAAAGATCATGGGATTCAGTGCGTTGCACTTTTTCCATTCGCCCAGATTCTTCTCACACCAGTTAAAATCCAGTCCTCCGAGTTGTGTCTTAACGCACTAATCCACGTATTCCGTGAGGACCTTACCGGCGTTGTTTCATTGGAGATCGTAAGGCTGCTGAACCGCATGATTAAGGAAAAACGGTTCAATGTCCATTCGGAGGTACTCTCATGTCTACTTCATCTACGGCTTAAGACGGAACTGGGCGTGCGGGCTTCGGACTCCTCTGTGGATGAACCCCCAAAAAAGGAATCCAGTAGTAAGGCCGCCGCTCGGCGAGCCAAGGGAAAGAGTACTGAGCTACGCCATCTGAGCAAGAAGGCGAAAAAGGCTCTTAAAGAAAAACACGAAATCGATAAAGAATTCCGTGAAGCAGAGGCTGAAGTCGACAAGGAAGAAAGAGCGGCTACAGTGAGTGTGTTTTCAAACCATTGCGTCTTTCTGAACCTTCCGCCACTCCTTTTTCCTCTCCTCTTAGCAAACTGAAACACTCAAGCTTCTCTTTGTTCTCTATTTTCGAATTCTCAAGAACCCACGCCGGACCCCGCTCTTGCCAGCAGCCTTGCATGGAATTTCAAAATTTGCACACCTTGTGAATATCGACTTCTTCAAAGACCTTTTGGCCGTCCTCAAGGAGTCGATCTCACGCGAGTCAGATGATGACGACGACACGGCTGATCCTACTGTCACATCTGCCAACAACATACGGCATCGTCTCTCATGTATCGTTACGGCTTTTGAGCTTCTATCAGGACAAGGCACGCCAGTGATTTCAATCCGTTAAAATCGCCCTTTCGACTGACTGTTTTGTGCCAATCACAGGGGAAGCACTGAACATTGATCTAAGCGACTTCATTTCGGCATTGTATGCGTTGATCCTTCCCTTGAGTCTCATGATAGACATCGATACCGCGCCACCGCCTTTAGGTACCGGCACTAAACCTGCGAAGACACAGTCCGTTTCCGACATGTTATTTCGGACACTCAACATTGTGTTTTCACCAAGATCGCTAGGCGCTACAGCTCCTCCCGGGCGCTCCGCAGCCTTCGCAAAGCGCCTATTAAGCGCGTCTCTGCATTGGCCGCCCCCGACTGCCCAGCGGGCGCTCGAATTCGTGGGAGGGCTCATAGCTAAAGATCCCAAGCTTGAAGCTCTGTTATTCACAAAAGATCGGACATTTGATGGTATATACCGCCCTGATTTGGATGATCCACAGCTCTCGAATCCATTTGGGACCTCGTTTTGGGAACTGCATGCGTTGCGAGAAAGACACTGGGATGCCAAAGTCAGCGCAGAAGCGGAGAGGATCCTGAGCATTGTTATCTCGTAAGGGGTTGGACCGATATTATACAATTTTTATTATAACTACATAATGAGTAGACGTACAGAAAATACTAAGGCTATTAAGACAACAATCATGTTAATCGCAACAATCCGTCGAGGGAATTGTGAGCGAAATATATTCATAATATAGTTCCAGCTCGACGTACTGTTATCAGTACGGAGTCATAATATATCCTGTTCCCGTGCTATAGAATCAAAATGAAAAGGAAGTGGACGCGACATGTCGCGTATTGTTGACTGGCGTTAGTACAGGCGAAAGTGAAGGGGGTGGTAGCCGTGTGGATGCGGAAAATGACAGCGCGGGGTAATTATGATAGGTGGAGCTCGTGAGAGGGAGATGGGCTCCTGGCGGGACCGAAGAAGAGGATTTCGTCATAGTCATCCAGCGCATCAATTTAGCAGATGGCATCGAACCCATGCTACGGTCTAAGTCATAGATAAGGTACAACGCTGTTTCATCGTCAGTGATAATCTCTTGCGTAATTCTCGTGGGTATGGCTGGACAGAAGGAAATGTCTCAGAGATCGAGTATGCAAAGGACATTGTCACAGAAACTTACAGGCATCAAGCCACCTGCAGCGACTTAACGAGGACTCTGGTAGCATTGCGTTCACGATGCCCATCTCTATATTAGAGACGTCGAGTGCTCCTACTACCTCTGACGTGCACATGTTGTTAGTGTATACCCTGGTGATACATTTTCCAGAGCTGTTCCACAACCTAGAAAACGAGATGGTGGCAAAGAAACCATCCTGAGATGATGTACCTCGGGTGCCATCATCTGGTGCGATACTCATGCGCAATTGAAGTGCAAACGGCATGTCCATGGATGAATGTGGAGACATCAGTGTATCAAGTTTGATTGAGAGCGGTGCCATGCCATCCGTCCAGAGGCATATGGACTTGGCCCGACTCGGTGACTGTGGGTACGAATATGCGCTAACATCTGAAACACTGTCAGAGACCACGTGGGATGTACAGGACTTGAGGGAGTGCGGGTAAGTCTGACCGTGATAGGCGCCGAGAGAGTAATGAGCATCTTGTATGGGCAAATGGTCGTGCGAGTGGTGTTGTACGGCCATGTCGACCGGGTATATGGACATGGAGCTCGGCATGGACGTAGTATACACAGCTGATGAAGCATAAGGGGACACGGAGTCCTTAGACGGAGGGGAATGAGAGCCGAAGGCATAGCCACCTGCGGCATGTTCGGGAGACGGAGGGAAATCGCGTTGGAGCTCGGGAGGGGAAAAATCAGACGATGTAGAGTTGGATGAGCTGTCGGTCTCGTCGAAATCCAAGGATATCAAGGAATTATCCTCCAGCTTGACAGGGGTCTCTGGCGGAGGCTCTTCGCCACCGGCGACCAGATAAAATTCTAGGCACACTGGTGTTTCAGCGAATGGGATACAAATCTGCTGGAGCAAGTAAACAAACCTGGTTCCCCTTTCCACATATTTCTTAACACTTGGATGTGGCTTGCGACCTGTTTTTTGGACCTGTCGATCCCAGCTTTCTGGAGATAATCTACCAAGAACTGATTGCGCCATCTACTACGCCCGCGAGATTGAGAATAAGTAGCCCAAGGAGACGTCCAGTACTCGTGTAGACCTGGGAAATGTCGGTGAATGGAAAGCGCAGAGTAAGGAGAAGAACGCACCTTGTACAAAGATCTTCTCAATGCTTTCTGGCCAGACTTCGATGCCACTGCCGTCTTTTAGGAGTTTGCGATGCTTCCGCTGGGGGGTGAGAGAGCTGGTAGGGCGCTTGGCGGAGGCGGACATGGCGGATTGGGCGAAAGGGAAGGAAAAGACGAAACTCGGGGGCTTATATACATGGGTCCGGAGCTATATAGTCGGACGAAAAAGACCACAGCGATGGGCCATGCGATGCGATGTGAGATCCGAGATCTGCCGGATTAGGCAGGTGGGGACCGTTGGGCTGGAAACTGCTGGAATAGGGCTTTGTCGGATCTGCGACGATGGAATAGCCAACGGACATTGTCTTGCGATTGTTCAGCTCTGCCCTCCTGTGTTTCCCTCCCTCTTGTATGCTCGTCCGCAACGAGCCAGAAGCGCCTTTTGTACCTGCCATATCGAGCGACTGACTCGAGCAGGCGGCGCAGGCTGACGGCCGATCTTATTGTCGTCCGATCTGGCGGAAGCAGATTGGGGCTTTCCCGATCTGGAAGGTGAGACCCCAGAACACCTGATATCGGCGATCGATACAAATGGGGAACTGTGAGAGTCTGGCCGCCTCCCGCCTTAGCTGACACAATCCGACCATGTCTTCCGCACAATCCCTGACCCAGAAATGGCTGCGCCACAACGTCCAGCCCTATCCCAACCCAGACCGTGTCTTTACAGACATTTATCTCCTTCTTCCCCGTTATCCCACTTTGCGCCCAAAGTCCGACATATACAGTTTTGTCCTCCTACCCCGTCTACGACCTTCTCTGACCCCTCAAACAGCATTTGACGACGGCCGCACACAGTTGCTTCTCTGTGTTCATGGTGTCCTTCCTATCTCTTTTCGTGGCGCACCGTACAACATTCCCATAGCAATCTGGCTCACGCGAGAATATCCAAATCAGCCGCCTATCGCCTATGTCGTCCCGACCAATGATATGCTTGTCAAGTCAGGAAAGTACCTCGATGTTAGCGGGAGGTGTAACATTGAATATATCCAGAATTGGGCACGTAAGAGCGAGGTGCGTCTCTGCTGTACCTCCGTGCATCTGTGCCAATATCAACGTCGGATTGATCATAGGGCTGCAGCCTGTCTGCTCTCGTCGAGGCCATGCAGGTCCAGTTCTCAACAGAACCTCCTGTGTACGCAAAACCTTCACAAACTGTAGCCCCAGCGACTGTATCGCGACCTCTCAGTGTTGTAGACCCCCGTGATAGACCTCCGCCGCCTCTGCCATCGTCACAACCAGTGCCTCCACAGCGACCGATCTCCCCTGATCGTCCTGCACTCCCTCCAAGACCTGTCGCAGCGGCGATTCAGTCACCACTTGAAGTTCCAGTACGCGTATGTGCTGTATTGTATCACAATAGACATATTTGATCTACTTAAATGCACCAGTCACAGGAGAGACCTGCCACCCATGAAGCTATGCCGGAGCGCCCTCCGCCTCCCCCGCGTTCGGATCCTTTACCACCACAATACCGAGGCTACTACACAGGCCCTACAACACCTCCGATATATACCATACCCATCGGCTCAAGTACTCCTGTACTCGACAATACCCATACACAGCACAATTCTCAATCCAGCGGTATTCGGCACACAAGCCTTTCTGCTAGTCCACCACCTGCAAATCACGCCATAGACCCTCAAACCCGTTTTCAGCCAATCTCTTCGGAACATCCGTTTGCCCAACCGATTCGGGCGCCCATCGTTAGCCTCCTTGATGAAGATTCTCCGGATACACTCCTCAACGCTCCACCGGCTTTCGCACCGCCTCCGCCGCGCCCACCGAACCCGGAACTACTCCGTCTACACCATCAAGTCCATCAAAAGTTGACATCAGAACTGAGTTCCCTATCTCAGGCATTGGCTCTCGACGCCGAGCGCCTCCGCGCGCACCAGACGGATCTTCTTGCTGGTGAACCTGCTATCCGAGATGAAATGGCGCGCCTAGAGGCTGTGCGGGATGTGTGTCGGAACGTAGCCCGCAGGCTCAAGGATAGCGTTCAACAGGCTGAGACCAACATAGCGGAACTTCGCCGTAAGGGTGATCCCGAAGTGGACGAATTGATTTGTTCCACCACTATTGTCCACAATCAGTGAGCATTTTGTCATTTGTTCTCACGCCCCATTCTCACCCCAATAATCCTGATAGACTCATAATCCTGGTTGCAGAAGACAATGCCATTGAAGATACCATCTACTATTTACATCGGGCACTCAACTCCGGACGTATTGATCTTGAGAGGTTTTTGAGAGCAAGTCTCATTCTTCCAATGTTCATCTGCTTGTCACTAATAAGGTATGACAGAGCATGCGTCTCTTGGCTGAAGAACAGTTTATGAAGCGAGCTCTGATAGAAAGAATTCAGGAGGGAATACCAATGGGCATGTCAATGAGTTCCGATTGGTCTTGAGAACAGAACTTTGTGCTCACAATGGATATACCAATTAGGCCGTCCTATGTTGGTTAGCCTGCCGTCCCATTTATATGTTATTCCTCTTTAGGTACCTCCTGACTCCTCGAAACCCATAATATCCTTATTGGTTCTCATGCTGCCCAGCTAATCCCGAAGACCGGCAACATCGCACATGCATATGGCCAGGAAATTTGACACTATAACTTACGGGTAACCACACTATCTAGTGTAAATCCATTGGTCGATAACCGGGCAGATCGGGAATGAATACATTGAATAGAAATATACAAACTCGAACGATACTTAGCACCAAGGATGGTTCAATAGTGAGTTGAAAGACCAGGGCCTGTACAGAAGATAACGTCAAAATCTATAATGAATACGGCATGTCGGGCCAAATTTTATGCATCAAGTGTCACTACTCTGATCAAGTTCCACCTGTCTTGGCACATTTGTTCGGCGGGCGCTTCCGACCCACTGCCATACCCGCATTTCATCGCCACCCTGTATTTCTTGTAAATTTGCTCTAACGTTCGCGTTTCCTTCCACAACACGCTCTACCTGATCCCATAGGCGACTTCGAGATGCAACCGAATGTTCGTCCTGAAGAATCAGATCCCGGAGCTGGAGTGAAGATAGGTAGGGGTGTGGAGTGGTGACAGGATCCGTGTGATGGGCAAATTCTTGGTTGCGCAAGGTGTCAAGCACGATCTGCACCAAATTTGCGACGCGTTTATTCTCAGCACGTTTCTGAGCGGTGCGAGTGCGCCAATAAACGAAGCTGAGGATAGCGAACATTAACCCTGAGATAATTTTATAGATCAGTTGAGGACGAAGACATAAGACACCAAACTCATACCAACGATAGTGTGACGCCATTCGACCCAAAATTCTCTGAATTTGACAATGATGAGACAGTCCCAGGTTAAAGAAGGTGTCTTGTGGGCCACGTAACGAAGATTCCTGCGACCGGTAAACAACCACTTGCCAGAAAAACAGGAACTTACGAGCGATCCTTTCCTATAATGACTCCACCCCATTGAATTAGCTGTTGAATGGCTTCATTAAACATATCATCGAAACTTGACAAAAGGTGGGGCTTGGAGCGAGACTCAGCATCGAGATAACAAAATATTAGTTTCAGCCTCACGTGTGTTTTTTTCTGCATTATCTTCCGAAGGTTTTCTAGTCTCAGGCCCCATTTCTTGGCGTCTCCACCATCAGAATCGTCGACCGGGTCCTTCAACGCTTTGCCACCAGCACACAGACGACGTCCTCTTTCCTGTCCAAGAAGTGATTCAATAGCCTTTCCAAGCGAACCAATTTTTCGCCTTCGTTCAGGATCCTCGATACATCTTGGAGGGAAGGCAACACTGCCTAAACCAGGTAAGCCATCCAACACAGACAATATTTTCCAGAACAAGTCCGCTGGAGGGGAAGAAATCGATAGTGTTATATTGCGTGTGGAAGGCGAAGTCGGGGCAAAGAAGAATAGGGGGTGCGATTTCAAAACGTGGCCATGGTCACAAAGGACATTGGTTGGAGTGCAGTTGGCATGATCCGGGCATCGGGTACAACTGTCCGGAGGCCTCCAGAGAGTCAAAAATGAAATAGGGCAAGTTGCGTTGGGTTCTGCAGCTGAATTGTTATGGGGAAGAGTGCTGTTCTCACTGTTACACGCTTCTGCAGCGGCACGACCAGCTCGTCGTTGCTCCAGGATACTGTTAGTGGAGCTTCCAGCATCGCAGTAGCCAATGGATGCAGAGTCCATCTTATAGCAGAACGCGATCACCGTCAAAAGGCAGATAATACCACAGAAGATGGTTCCGTACACTGTACCTTGACGTTTGGTAAGATGTTTTTTATCTCGAGTGGAGGACTCGTGTTCAGCGTTTGCGCAGTCTTCTATAGCTCCCAAATCTGCGAAGGAAGAACCTTCGACTTCGCTGTCTAGGTCCTTCTCTTCCAATAGGGCGTGTATGTTTTCGTTGAGAGGCTCTGCCTTGTTAGGCACAGGGAAGTTAGGACTGATTATGTCAAGCTCATCCATGTAGTCCTCACGTCCTGTGTCGAAAACAGGAGTCAAGTATGTAGGCTGAGGCTGCTTTGAACGTAGCCGGCCCATCGGAGAAATGGAAGGCAGACTTGGCTCAAACGTGAATTGAGGGGGCGATAACGGAGACATTCTTTCGGCCACTCGAGATGGAGATGACAATAGCATTTGTGGGGGCACAGAAGAGGATTTACGAGATTTGTTGGAACCAGGGACACTCTTTCGCGCTGCCTTTGGCCGTATTGGCGACGGTCGAACGGGCGACGAAGATTCTGCTCCAGATTGGAAGATATTATTGTCCTCCCAACCACTGTCATCTGCAGCCTAACGCAGTAATTAGGCGCTAAACAAGCAGAGCCAGTCAAAATATACACACCATGTTCGACACACGTCGACTCTCCACCTGAGGCAATGATGATATCAGAAAGAAGCGTAGAATACTTGAATAATAGAAGCCTTGCCATTTTTCTGCTCTTTGCAACCTTCTTTATGGGTAGATCTTCGGCTTCACTCTCTTCCGAGAGCGTTAGCTGAACGGCAACGCTCTTGCGTAAAGGTCCACCAAGGGCGGGTTGGGCGGATGATCGGCGACGTTTGGACTATATAATTTTTGAGTATTAATCAGTAGAATACACAATCCTCACTTGATGGGGAAGAGGGACTTCAACCTCGTCTTCAATGGGAGCATGTGAAAGCCGTCGGGAAGCCCTTCGCTTCACAGATTCCTGATATCAAGTCAGGTAACAATGACCGCGTTCCAAAAGTTGATGACTATGCCTTGCGCAAAGGTTGGCCAGTAGCCCCATCCAATATACCCTCATCACTAGCAATGCTATTCTCCTTCTTAACGCGTTCCTTTTTCAACTGAGAAGCCTTAGCCTTGATTTCTTCATTGAATATCACAGCGAGCTTGGGCTTAGAGTAGGGGGTAGGATATTTGACATTGTGATATCCAAGAACACCAAGAAGTTGGGATACCGTGAGTGAAGCCGGATCAAAGGTTGGTTCAAGATATTCGCCAAGAGCGATAACTTGTGCAGACGTTAGACGCGACATTTCAGCGGGGAAGCGCACAGTTGAAGTCTAGTCGATAGGTAGCTTTTTGTTTCAAAAGCCACGAGGTCACGAGTATGTTCAACACGAGATGAACACGTGCGTAGACAAACATTATTTGTCTGTTGTTCCCACCAATATTATCATTCAAGACACCCTCTACTACACTCATCTGAAAGCCTGGCAGATGGCACGGGAGAATGAGATCCAAGGGAAAGTCAGTGTATATGGGACTGGACATGATGGTGAACTTGAGGGGCACAAAATGGAGGCATGGCTCCTGTTGCAGGGCTCAGAACAGCAGTTCGGAGCAGCATACACTTCAGTGCACATAGAATGAGTTGAACACATGCATCACACTCTCATGGGAAAGGCACAAGCCATGCAAATTGCAGCTGGATGCCTACCAAACATGTGGGATGAATTCTATTTGATTGCATTGCATCTCCACAAGCCAATGCTCATGAAATCCCTCAAAGGCATTACTCCTCATGAGATGTGGTCAGGCCATTGACCAGACTATCCACACTTGCACAATATTGGCTGTAAAGCCTTTGTCTTGATATTAGCTGAACACAATCCAAAAGTCTATGTGTGATCAATTGAATATATCCTTGTGGGCTATGCACAGAACTCAAAAACCTACAGGCACTACAACAGAAAAAACAGAAAAATCTATGAACAGATTCATGGGCATGATTACACAAAGATGACTTCACCAACAGTGTGTATGGAATCATAGTGTATTCTACTGCCTTCACAGCAGCAAAAGGTTGAGATGCAACCCAAATCCATGTCAAGACAGTGTTCCTCTGTGGAATTCTTCCTGAAGATGAAGTACAATACATGAAACAGCCAGAGGGATCTGAAGAGGAAGGGAAGGAGGACTGGGTTTGGATGCTAATACAAGGGATATATGGGATGAAACAAGCAGGATGGATTTGGAACAAGACCATGAATGAGAACATGAAGTCATGGGGTTCAAACATCTAGTGTGCAAGTCATGCATATATTGCCAAGTCACTAACCAGGGCACAATCATTGCAGCACTTCATGTTGATGATTTTCTATCAATCACAAGCACCAAGGAAGAAAATGAGTACTTCAAAGATCAAATGTGCCAAATTTGGATGATTTCTGACTTAGGTATACCTTGTTTGATCATAGACATTGCATCAGACTGGGATCACCCAAATGGCACTGTCAAACTCTCACAGACAGTGCTGATTGACAAGATTGTGCACCAGCTTGGCCAAAAGGATGCTATGTCACTCTCTCTACCAATGGATTCAAACTTTAGGATTCAGCAAATTGACCATAACACTCTGCCTTAGGAGGAGCAGTGTACCTTGGAATGCTGATAGGCCCTGGAAGCAGCTGAGGACAGACAGTGTTGTACCTAAGCCTTAGGGCTTAATAAGGTTTAAGGCTTAATAACATATTAAGCCTAAGCCTTAGAATCGTTGAGGACATGACCTGAAGGCTTAATTAAGGCTTAACATTGGATGACCATTTTAGGAAGAATATGATTGATGC